>JASAOG010000206.1:842500-1017500 GCA_030265305.1 Biomphalaria pfeifferi
GCTGCTAAAGCGTGACCTCCGTGACTCTATGTCGAAGGTGCTTGCGAAAGTCGCCCTACGACTGATCTCTGTTGAGAGGGTTGGCCGCCCTTTACACCGACTAGTTAGGGAGGATCTCAGTCTAAGTAAAAAGTAAAGTAGAGAAGTGTTTCCCAAACTTTTTTCTCAAATTGAACACTTCGCACATTTTGAGTATTTAGAGGAACACTTTGCTTTTATTTTAGAGAGATTAATTCACGTGGTGGCTCATTAATTAATGATTCCAGTAGCTCATATAACGCCTATTAACACGGAACACAGTTGTAGATTCACTGACATATAAAAATTTAAACAGCATTGCTTTTTATGACGGTCAGAGATCAATATAATAAAATTCCAGCTTGTAATCGAAATCAAGCAAACAAACAAAAAATTTCTTCATCGCTGATTAGAGACTAGTACATTCTGTTTGAAAAGTCACTTGTCAGATTGTTACGTTTATTAACCTCACGTTATAGTCATTCACCTAGGGAGGTCGAGTTTCTTGTGTGTTCTTGGACTATATCGTTTGGCGGTAAAGAAAACAGGCTCCAATTAGACGAGACGATATGAGTGTATCCTCAAAGCGGACATTTGAAATTCCCTTCAGAATACATCTTTGGTCTGTTTCATAGCTCTGTAGCTGTATATGTGAGTAATTCTGAACGCGTGTGTGTGTGTGTTACTTTGTGTGTGTGTGTGTGTGTGTGTGTCTGTGTGTCTTTGTATGTGTGTGTGACTTATTGTGTGTGTGTGTGTGTGTTAACTCAGAGTGTGTGTGTGCTAATATAGTGTGTGTGATGGCAAGTTTCGCACATTGTTTTGTTAAAACAAAAGAGACATGTTGTTTTTTTATCCCTCGACACGCTGCACTATCGACAATAGGTACTTTCTAAGCACGTGCCACTCCATCTGTTCAAGCTGATGTTTAACCCATTCCCCATCTCCCCCCCCCCCCCATACACACCCCATTTACACACACACACACACACACACATTTACATACCCGCATCTCCAGCTATTTCGTGTGTGTCCACCCCTGTTCCTCACGCCCGCCTATCTCCTTTCCCTTAGCAAGCCATGTTTGACTCATGCCCCGGAAGTTATCTAGATATTGCTTTTTTTTGTGTGTGGTGATGTCACAAGCTAGAGGCAGATGACAATTATGAGCAATTTACGAGAATATGTTCAGAGTTTGATAGGATCGATCTCAATCTAAGATATTCTACTACGATATATACAGGGTGCGTCAAAAAATTTATACTTACTTTGAACTGTCATAGACAATTTATTTCCCGTTCTACAATGCTAAATTTCAGCACATGGAAAGCTTAATGTCTAATTGGAAATATATAATTATATAATCTCTCTCTCTCTCTCTCTCTATATATATATATATATATATATATATATATGTATCTCTATCTCTCTCTATATATATTTATATCTTTATATCTATATATATATATCTATAAACTTTTTTCACGAACAAAGAGCATCGGTTAAATTTACCGAAAACAATTCCATATTCGCAATTTCGTTTAGTATCCTTCTAAGATTAGCAGTCTGTAGTGCACCTTGTGAGAATTGGGATACAAGCTTTTAGCGTGGAAAGTTAAATAGACTGTTCTGTAATTCATGATTCGTCACAAACGTGAACATGATAAAAGTAATAATTCAAATGTAAATTTTCACTTACTTAAAAGACGAAGTATCTTGGTATAACAGGATGTAAACAAAATGTTTGCTTTACATTTAATAGTTTCATTAAAATGTTAAGCAGCTCTAATTCAGCTTGCACCCTTTATGCATAATTTTCTCCCTTGTTTGTAGTTACGCTTTAATTAAAACAAACCGAACTGCCCAAGCTCTGATCTACCAAATTTCAAATCCACACCTAGGTTTAAAAAAAAAACAACAACCCAGCTTTATGTTGATGCGTGTACTTAGAAATGAAAAAAACAACAACTTGTTATTAAACAGTATAATACTGTAAGGTATGGTAATTTAAGCTGAAAAGCAAACCAATGTTCTAAAAAAATTATTTAAATAGTTTTACACGCAAAACATAAAATCAATAAACTGTAATGCATACTGAAAATCAAAGTCTGAAAGGCAACACTTTATTTTTAAAAGGTAAACTAATTGAAAAGCTTGTTTGGCCGTGGCAGTCAACTTGATGGCAAAATGTGTTCAGTCTTAAAGTAACAAAATAACAAATAATAGAAAAAAATATAAAAATATATATCAAAAGGATTAACTTATTTGTTTAAAAAATACCTGCATATTCGTGATTGAAGTCCTGATTGAAGTCCAGGTCTTGGCTCGTGGGTTTTTTCTAGGTATTTTAAAAATTTATATCTAAATCTAAACCATTTCACAGATTTATGAACGTTGTTTATTTTCAGTTCTACAGACTGGTGCTAGTATGCCCCACGATGACCTGATGAGCACTGCTAAAAAAACACAAACTAAAACTCTATGGCCATATCACAAGGTCCTCATGGCTCGCAAAGACCTTCCTTCAGGGAATAGTACCAGGAAAAAGAGGGGGCAGATATAGAAAGCGATGGGAAGACAACATAAAAGAATGGACGGACCTGCCAAGGAAAGAGATTATAACCAAGGCTAAAGAGAGGAATGGAGAAAGACGGTCAGCAGATCTTGTGTGGTGCCCCAACGGTCCAAAAGACATATTATAGGTGAAAATACCAGTCCGATTAAGATGCTTCTGTTGTATGAACCTTTTTAACGCAATAGTTTTAAGTACAGGCATCGACGCTGTAGTGTATACGGCACACAGTATGGTTGGACAGCAAGAGACTTTAGGGTCACTGTGAAGGATTCCTTCCATTGGTGAAGATTCAACCAGACACTCCTGTACCCCAACTTGCTTGATAGTTCCTCGGTGTAAGCATCATCTGCCCGTTCACAAAAAGAGATGAAAGCCTAAATCTACCCAGTGGCGTCACTATTTCTACTGCTAATAGCTTTGGCGGACTGCCATTGTAAGTTTGGGGGTTTTCTTCACAGCACAGCGGACAAGCAAGAACATTTCGTTTGACACTTCGGTGAATCTCTTCTCAAAATCTGGGTGACCAAATGTATTTCAGCTCGCTAGGTGTCCATGATAAGAGCGCTTTGGCAAAATCTCAGTTGTGGACCAGTGGGGGGAGGGGGGATCTAGGAGAAGGTTTTTCCGTGCTGCCTTCAGGCGATCAGTAAACACAACTCTGCCCGAGTCGGGTTCGAACCTCGAGCCCCTTTCATAGATTGTGTTCAAGCGTACTTAGCCTCTCGACCACGCTTCCCATATTAGCACAGATACCACATTCGAACCTCGAGCCCCCTTCATAAGTAGCCAAGTTCAAGCGCATTTAGCCTTTGCGACCACGCTTCCCTAAAATAATTCAAATTTATATCCCAACCGAACGTAAATGATATCCGCATAGCAGTCCAGTCAAACATATTTCCAAACAATACAATCGTATCCATCCCCATCCATATATATATATAGTCTAGTCAACAGCCGAGTCAATACTATTCCCACGACAATCCATACTTTAACCACATAATGAACCGGCACTAATGAAGGTGGTAATGAGATTATTTTTAACGTAAACATAATTACAATTAATAGCTCGACTGCCCCCCTTCCCTCCTTTCATAATATCAACAGCATGACGTGGGGGGGGGGGGGGGGGGGGGGAGAAAACAACGGCATATATCGGACTAGCGATCGATCTATTTTCAAAAACCTGCTACAGCCTTTTTGTTTGGCTTTGGATACAGTGGGAAACGGAGAATTTGTGTGTGTTATATATATAGATGTGTGTGTGGGTGCGTGTGAGAGAGAGAGAGAGAGAGAGAGAGAGAAAGAGAGAGAGGGAGAAAAGGAGAGGTAAGGAAGTAAAAAAAACTTAAACGATTGAGAGTCATTAAGAAAAGGTGAGAGAATGAAACGAGTGCACATCAAAAGAAATCTCAGAACGAAAGAATGCTTGAATACATCAACACATGTGTAACAATCGAAGTAGAATAGTTAGAACTGAGTGACATTGACGTTCCTAAATAATAGAGAAATCCTATTCCAAGTATCTTCATTTAACTGCATTATTTGTATTCAAAACACTTCCAATCTGAACATTAAGCCAGTCTTTAACACTCTAATTTCTTCTAGCCCAGACTGTGGGCTTTAGTCATTACATAGTCGTTAATCTTACAACAGCACTAACATTAAGACTAGCTTATTGCCCAAACCATAGTCCAAAAACTGAATCCTAACTCTAAATCTTGTCCAAAGACTAACTCTTACCTTAAATACTAGCCCAAAGACTTACTGCCAACTCTCCAACACTAAACCTATCAAAAAGACTGATAGCTCTAAACCTATCAAAAAGACTGCCAGCTCTAAACCTATCAAGAAGACTGCCAACTCTAAACCTATCAAAAAGAATAACTGCCAACTCTAAACCTAATACAAAAGCGCCCACTCCTTACCTTAAAACTAACAAAAGACTCACTGCCTACTCTAAATCTAGCAAAAGACTAACTGCCAATTCTAAAAATAGCACAAAGACAAACTGCCAACTCCAAAACTAAACACCAATTCTAACTTCCTACTGTCGACCTAACAAAAGACTAACTGCCAACTCTAACCCTAACAAAAGACTAACTGCCAAGTGGCACCTCGAAACCTAACAAAAGACTAACTGCCCAGTCTAAACCTCACACAAAGACCAACTGCCAACCCCATCTTAATGACTTGTAATAAAAACTGGCGCTCCGGGCCCATGAAAAATAGCAATAATTTTTTTATAGACTGTTAAGGAAACGTCCATAGCCACTAAACGTACACCATTCATTCTTGGACAGAAAGGTAGCCCTTCCATATACACACACATACATGTACATAAACACACACACACTCACACACACGCACACTCTTGCAAGCATTACACACAACACACACGCACATACACACACACAAACGAAGAGTCAAGAGTTTCGGATGAGCGCGTATGAATACATGATTTTTCGTCTCCAAACAGTCTCATTGATGCCAACATTACACTTTTCTATTCCCTTTAACTTTCCAAGTGTTTTCATCGGTGTGTCGTAACGGCCCTGCCATTTTACCGCTTCACCAGAATCAATCTACGCCAAAAAAAAAAAAAAAAAAATAACGCACCATACTTTTCTTAAGTCACTCTCCCCAACCCTCTTTTCTGGAGGAAAAAAAAGAAAATCGCTTTGATTCTGGTAGATTTCTGATCTCTAAACAGCGCCCTTCGCGCTCCAAGACATTTGTCACAATCGTTCAATTAAACGTATCATAGCGGGCAATGTCCATGTACCCTCCCCCCCCCCCCCCACGCCACATCGATGTGTATGATGTGCCGATGTAGATATCAATATAGAAGAAATCATTTTAGTACCACTATCAGGGAGCACACCCACCACACCCTCACCCACACACACACACATATCGCTCAGACACTCCCACACGCCCACACATAAGCACTCATGACAGGCGGAACAAAAAAACAAAAAAAAAGCATCTGAACATTTTTTTTTTCAGCACAGTATAAACAAAACCTTTTTTTTTTTAGGGGGTGGGGGAGGAGAGTGGTAGGAACATAGGAGAGGGTTGTTTGTAAAGAGAGAAGAAGGATGGGGTCAGAGTCTTGTCGATTTTTGTCTTTCTGAATGAGTAAAAGTTAAAAAAAACACTAGAGGAATGAAAGTGAGTAGACATTCCAGCGTTGTGACATTATCAGCGAGTGCGCTCGTAACATGTCACTTTTCTGAGTGTGATAACATGTCACTTTTCTGAGTGTGGTAACTTGTCACTTTGGAGAGACGATATCATCTAAACATGACACGATACACAGACGAACTTTTTTTTTCACAAAATATAGATTTATCATCTAGATACAGCTCAATGGAATGTCTTAATAAGATCCCAAATACTTACTAACTTGAGGTAACAGCATACAATCTTACAGCCGTGAGGTCATAGCATATATACCTACAGCACTGAGGTCACAGCGTACATACATATAGCCCAAGGGGGGTCCCTGCATACATACTTACAATTCTAAGGTCACAGCATACAGAGCCAAACCCTGAATATCACTTGGTAAGAACGCCAACTAGTTTTTCACAAGATTTACACGGCAAGAGTATAATTGAGAAGAGATATGACGACAAAAAGGAGTTCATGATACTCAAAAACTCTAAGGCGGTCCTTCTTTCTACTTATAAACCTTAATTTAAAACATATTAATAAATTAATTGAACAAATATTTCACTGTCATTGATGTACTCTGTATATGTTACTTTTCAATTATACAAGTAAATATTTAGGAAAAAAAGCTAAAAATACTTCAGTTATAAAGAAATTAATAGGGAAATTTGAGTTTAAAAAATATATAACTTATAATGACAATGTTGTCAGCGCTTCGAACAGTCCTCCCCTTGGTCCCGGGTTCGAATCCTGCCCAATGCTATCTCCAGCCGTCTTGCAATAAAATTAATCATTCCCAAATGAACGTACAAAAGTAATAATACTACTAAAAATAAATAAATAAAAATAAAAAAGAAACAGTAAGAAATACAAGAGTGGCAATAATGTCATAAACCAATACGCTCTATCTATACTGAGATGTTTTAAGAGATAACGGTTTATGAATATAATCTCTGGCACCAAATGTTGTCTTAATAATGAGTCTGGAAAAAGTAAAATGCATACAATGTAGACTTTATGTTTCGCGTCTTGCTACATTCCTCTATTCCCAGATACTCCGAACACGTGACCTATATTGCCTTGAACTGAACACATGAGCAACGCAGAGCCTCTGACACTGGGCCAAAAATCAGCTCAACTTTGGATCAACCCAATCGAGACACTTGGCCTAGACTGGCCTTAAATGAAATATGCAATGGCATGGTATGGATCTACTGTTGACCAGCTAAATACTTTGGATGGCTGCCTAGTCTTGTGCTATCGAGACCAATCATCATAGTAGGCCTGAACACTGAACTGTGACATGGCAACCCGTGGTCGGTGCAGACCAATAGCTCGTCGCCACGTTATAGGTCTGTAACGCAAAGAACTCTGAAGGAATACTTACATTATTCTAAACTGAAAAATAAAATCGATTCTAGATTTAACTAGCGAAAAAAAATAATTTAATTATCTACCTAAAATTTTTATTGAACTCTGTTATATTTACATACTGTACATCTATATTCATATTTGTTATTAATAAAAGCAACTTTTTACACTGAAAGCCCGATTGTATTTCTTTATGCCTATTTATAAATTGTGACGTAAACATATTTAACGTGAGTGGATGTCTCAATTAAAAGTAAATTAGTATAATTGTAATTCATAAAACAGATCAAGCAACGAAATAAGTAATTAGATTTATGCGAAATCACTTGATAGTTAAAAAATATTTTTAAAAAAATTGAAAATATCCAGAGAATTGTATTTGTCTTTAATTTTTTTTTTTTGCGACCCTCTGCGTGTGGTGCCCTTCTGAGACTGGCACGTGGGGCATGACGCCATCGTTGCCCATCCCACCCATCATTACGCCTCTGCAGTGAGTCTGTCTTTGCAAGCCTTCAAGTATATTCGATTGCTTATTTTAAGTTGAGAGAATTCTTTACCACTAGTGTGGGTCTTTACTCGGGTTCGAACCAACATAGCTTAAGTATATGTAGTAGCCTTTTTACTACTAAATCAGAGAAACTCTTTTTTTGTTTAATTTGGTGGTAAACAAGAGCGTCTTGTGTAATACGAAGAAAGAATTGGAACTAAAATCATTATTATTAATATCCTTTAAATTGCTTGAAAGTTTCAATTAAATCATTAGCAACTACACGTTAAGTAATTTGTGTATTGATTTTTTTTTCGCGTTTTTTTTAAAGAAATATTTTCTATGACGTATTACATGGCTAGAAAACACAATACAAGGAAAATGTTCTGAACGTCCACAAGAGCAAGGTGAAAATTGTTCAGAAATTGTTCATTGTTCCTGATAGTTTAGATTGTCCGATTGGTTCCAGCTGCAAAATACGTTCCCAAGAAATCAGCACAAAACAGCACTTCCCCATCGGTGCACCCAAAAATCACTAGACTATGGATCACAGAAGAATCATTGGTTAGCCAACATAGCTAATCGAGGCTAAGTTTTACACTAAACTTAGATTTTAATTTGGTTTCCTATAAGTGTTGTAGACATAATAAAAAGTACAAGGAACCTAAATAACAGGATTGATTCTTCGACGATGTATTGCCATTTTAAATTATGAATGCACGAAACTAACTATTGACTATTTATATGTAAACCTAGAGTTAGGCTGGGGGGATTGGGTTTTAAATGTATAACTTATTTGATTAAACTTAAAATAGGTTTTACATAAATAATTGTAAAAAAAAAAAAAATTGGCTGTTCTCTTTTGAGAGAGTAGAGCTTGACGCCAATGTGCTTAGACTAAGAGTAAAACAATGTTACAGCTAACGCTAGGAATTAGTAACAGAAGCCATGAGAATAGACATTAGACATTGTCATGGCAACTCTAGAGAACAGAAAGACATGATGTGCCAAACATAAGCCACTGTCGTCTCCAGGGACAAGGTTCTATTATGAACGCCTCGTCTTTTTATATAAACGCTGCAAACTGACAGAACAGAGTGGACAACGCAAAATAAATTTAGTGAATGGTAGGCTATAAAGATTATTATTATTGTTATATAACGTATAGTAAGTTATTAGAACTGATACTATAAGTAGTAGTAAAGTAATCCATTTCAGACATTGCGATCTTTAGGGCAGATGGTGTAAAGGTCATCTGCTTCTGTAGACCACCGTTAACGAGGGTGTCATGTGGCCAGCACAAGGACCAACCGCCATTACTTTTCCCAAACTAATGGCTGGGTGGAATCATTTTAAAAAGTCATCTGGGGCATGCAAATCACATATAAATACATAAAAAAACAGTTCCGGCCCAATAAATTATTATTCGAAAAGGAGATTAGAGTGTAGCAATATCGACTATTGGAAATAGTGATTTCAGTGGCGTAGCTAGTGATTCAGGGGCGCCTCTTTAGGGGGCCCCTGCATTTTGACATTCGACATCATGATATGAGATAATGACGTAATATTAAAAGTGAAAACAAATTTCGAGGACTCATTTGGGGTGATTTTCAAATGTGGACCCCACCCCCTTCCCCCTACTCTAGCTATACCAATGATTTTTTTTTTCCATTTATCATTCTTGACTTTGAGATATTTAAACAATTTTTTAGTCTTAAAATCTCATACAATCTTCCACATTTAATTTTTTTTCTTAATACGCTCCTACATTTCTTCAAATCACGTTTTTTTTTCTTTTTCTGTATTACTGAATGTTGTTGCTTTAAAGAATGTAGACTTGCTCTTAACCCTTAAAGTGCTGAGCTTTTTTTTTACAATGAGTATACAAAAACATGGATTTACAATGCTAGTATTTAGAGGCTAAACTACCACACGGGTCGAAGGGGTTAAAGAAATCAAAATGCAAACAAAGTATCTCGGCGACCTAATTACATAATTAACCAAAGTTATAGTTATATGTCTTATAACAGGGAAAGTAACATTGTAATATAGGTCATAAATTTAGGTCATTGTATAATACCAGGAGAAGGTCGACCTACAAAGGTCTGACTTTGCAACTTGTTTCTAGCCAGGCATTTTCTTGTCAAAAGGTGGAATGTCTTTCATCATCACGTCTGCTTCCTGAGCATTAAATCTTCGAACTAAACAGCTTCTAATTAGCCGGCAGACGGCGCTCTTAAGCGGTGCCCGGATCAGAATAGCCGACATTAGATGTCTCCTCTTTTAAAAAGAAATAAGAGTGTAACACATATCTCAAAAAAAAAAAAGCTTGGCACTGAATAGAGGAACATTAAAAAGAGAAGAAGTCGAAATGTAATAATTAAATTGATAATTAGTTTCTCACAGGTAAATTGTTAACTCATTTTTTTTTTAGTGTTTTAATTTAAAGTTTGAAATTCGTTAACGAAAAAGCTTTTACGGAATCCGGGACGAGATGACCGTTCCGTTTACTTTAAGATGGTAAAATTACGTTCCAATTTTGTGACTTTACACAAAAAAGGCACTTTTAGACCAATTAAACTTCAATCATTTTCTTGACTAAACACTGGCGGTTATCCCTGCTAATAGCAATGAGGCGCGCTTGCTAAACTGTTAAGCTCTAGTGAAAATGTTCTAAGCGTTAGTAGACATCTTTGCTAAATGCTAGTGGAGATCCTTATTGCTATGCGAAAAAGAAAATTTGTATAAATCCCAGCAGACTATTTTTGGCAAATTGATGATTCCTGGCATTGATTGGATCCGGTAAGAAAAATTTTTGCTTGAAATTCCTTCCCAGATAGTCCCAGATAGTCAAGATCTTGAAAATCTTGAAAATTGTAATCAACCGCAACTATGCTATCATTACTTCAAAGAGATGGGTCTATTTACTTTGAAAAGTGTATAGGCCCATATATGTCAGTATATGTGTGTTTATCTGACGGTCAATTCCTCTGGACTCGCTAAGTACAAGAGAGATTGGACGCATCTGGACAAAGGTCTTTTGCATTAATCAAAGAACGGAGATCTAATTTTAAATCAAAGAGATGAGCAGAAATTGAATAGACGTGTCATTTGTGGGTGCCATATTATACCAACAAAATAAACCACAGCCTATATATGGATTTTATTTAAGTTTTATTTGAGGTAAAGAAACAGCTTCATCTTTAAACATTCCAGTTGGAATTCTTTTCACAGATTATCTGTCCTGCTGTTCTGAAATAAAATGCAATCGCTTATATGCCATTTTGTTCAAGGAATATGAGCATAGAGCCTGCTTTAAAGTTGCTTGTCTTTTAGTATAGTTACATGGCTTACATGGCTTAGGAACATTACATTCATAACTTGTAAACCCGGACGAACAGGCTTATAGTATTAATTTAGGAAACTCTAGGTAGATTTATACATTCGTTTAAAAAGGATATATCTCGCTGGGAGGGAGATGAGAGCTGAATAAAGAATGTTCTATTTTGTGTTTAAATCTCTCATTCTTTGGTTATTTTGAGTAAAATAATCGAAACAAAGACAATCAATATCCTTCTAAACACCGTTTCCCAAGTCTTGATCTAGATGCTTGTCATTAGAATTTGTACCAGACAGACTCAGCTACTATAAGCTTTGTAAATAACGGAATGCAGACATTTACCAAAGTTTTACAATTTAAAAAAAAAATACAATGTACTAAATATTTCAGTTATGAAAGAACATTGTTTAGCCTATAAACATAAACCTGATGCTGTACTCTCAAATTATAAATTACGAATTAAACTTTTTTCAGATCAGACTGCTTTTTGTTACAAAGCTTATATCAACTCTGTCTGGATGGATTCTTCTACACGTTATTTCTCCCACTTCCCATTCTCATGTTGAATCTTTGCACAATTATTCGTTGTCAATGACAACACATGAATAAATCGAAAAATTAAGCCGTTATTGTAGCAATTAGTCGTAATTAATTAATTTGTATATATATAAACATCTAAGACTTCTTGAGCGCTTCCACCAAAGATGCTTGCGCTCCATCATGGACATACGGTGGCAAGACCGCACTACAAACAACGATGTCCTTGCAAACGCCGGTATGGACAGTATAGGTGGACTTCTTATGGTCCAACAGTTGCACTGGGTAGGGCACGTATCCCGTATGGGAGACGAACGTATGCCAAAGGCAGTCTTTTTTTGGTGAGCTAAAAGGTGGTCAACGTAACAGAGGCGCCCCACGGAAACGCTTCAAAGACCAAAGGCGTCAACTTTCCTTGGCTGACATAGAAGAGAGCATCTGGTTGCATGCAGCCTCTGAACGAGACAGCTGGAGGTCACTCACGAAGGCCGCGGGATACACAATTAAGACCAAAAGAAAATCTGCTGCCGAGGACAAACGCAGACGGCAAAAAGAAAATCTAAATCGACCGCCTGCGGACAATGGTTATGCTTGTTGTGGCGTGGCAAAATATGTAGGTCACAGTTGGGACTGCGCAGCCACGGGAAATACTGTATTCCTCAGTAATCTTATATATATATATATGTGTGTGTGCGTGTATATATATATGTGTGTGTGCGTGTGTATATATATGTGTGTGTGTATATATATATGTGTGTGTGTGTGTATATATATATATGTGTGTGTGTGTATATATATATATGTGTGTGTGTGTGTATATATATATATATGTGTGTGTATATATATATGTGTGTGTATATATATGTGTGTGTGTGTGTATATATATGTGTGTGTGTGTATATATATATACAGTTTCACGCTAAAGAGATTTAAGAAACTCAGCAACCCACCCCCCCACTAATTCATTTATAAAACTAAAATACGAACTTCCAAACAATGCCAGTTGAAAGGCATTAAAATTTTCACAAATCTTCAGAATGGCTTGGCTAAAAAAAAGATTGAGAAGCATGGATAAAAAAGAATTCATGAGCATATGTTAGGTATTACAAGTTTACGACAGCACCAAGGCTTGAAGTTAATGCCCTGCAGGTAGATAACATTTACCTTGGAAGATATCTTTTCATGTTTTAATTACTGCGAGTCTAACATTTCTTTTTAATTATGAAGGTATGACTTACTCAGGTGAGAGAGAGAAAAAAAACAACATATAATTTCATGGAAGAGGAACGCTTTTCAAGAGAGACCTGTTGGACACTTAGTATCGAGACACATCATAGTTGACGGACTTTGAACTCGACATTTAGTGGCGTCAAGGATTAGTAGATTTTAGTTTATTTATGTTATTATTTATCAGTATGTGTTGGGAATCCGAGGTGGTAAAATCTTACTACAGACAGAGACTCGACTGTGGCCTTTCGACATTAAAACTTTATTCAAGTGTTTAACGGTTTGGGCTTAGTCCTTACACCTTCTTAACGCATCTAATAGACCCATACAAGAAACTCTAACATTTTCTGAGTAATCTGTCGAAGTCAAACAGCTATTATACAACTACAAGATCAAGGCCTATCACAGGCGGCTTTAGCAGTACGCGGTGCCATATGTGGAGCCTAACCAGCATTCCATGGTAAGAACTTTTTATTCTAGTTGGTCTACATCATTGAGTAACTATTCTGTGTAGAGAAGAGCTATTGAGAAAATAAATCCACAGCTCTGTATTTACGTTTATTTCGTTTTTGTTCTATGAAATAAAATTCGCAACTGAGTCCCCAGATACTTGTAAGATGATCCAATGATGATAAAGGGCTGACGATCTTGGATCCAAACTCTAGAGACATGTATTTTCAATTTAAAACATATACGACGCTACCAGCTCCCTATCACGCTTAATAAAAAAGGGTAAAGTTTCCCTTATAGACCTTGTGGTCTATAAGACAGATGACGTAAAGGTCATCTGTTTGTGTGGCCTACGGTTAACGGGGGTGTCATGTGGCCGGCACAACACCTTTACTTTTCCCCAACGAATGTCAGGTACCCATTAGAGCTGGGTGGACTTAGAGGAGCCCGAATATCCCGAGATAAGAAATCCCAGTCTTTACCAGGATTTGAATCCCGACTCCGGTACGGAAGCTAAGTACTTTACCGCTCAGCCACCGCGCCTCCATATCGCGCTTTAAAATTGCATGAAATTAGTCATTGTGACCTACTGTCGTCATGCTTGTTTATCATTTTTTGATGCAAATATCCAGAAATCAAAAACTAAATTTGAGTGGCATGAGTGGTTGAGAGGCCCGCTTCTCTACAACATGGCCACCCAACAAAGGGGCGCGAGTTCGAATCCCGCCTTGAGCACAGTAGTGTTGGCTGAGCACCTAAAGGCAGCACGGAAACCCCTCTCCCAGCTGCTCCCTCAGCCCATTGGTCCACACTGCGCACTGAGCAGGCTATAACCATGAAAGATTCGCTATATTAATGAAATTTCAGAATTTGCCGCTTTTAATGTTTGAGGTAATGGTTTTATCATGTTACAGAAGATATCTTTTGATGGAATCTGTGACAAATGCAGCTAATTACATTGGCAGTAGAGATGTAGAATCTTAATTTTTTTTTAGTAATTAAAAAAAAAACCTGCATGGACTAGTGAGATTACGAGTGAATGTAAGAAGTTTTCTTAAGTTTTGCTGCCTGGCAGTGTGGCACGCGCAACTAACCGTCGTCACAATGGTCCCGAGTTCTAATCCAGCCCGCTGCTATGCCTAGAGCAGGGGTTCTCAGCCTGTGGATCGCGACCCCCTTAGGGGTCCGTTGACGATTTGCCAGGGATCGCCTAAGACCATCGATAAATGGATTGTTTTTGTCAATTCTTCTATTGCTGTGTGTGTGTGACAGTGGGTGGGGGTCGCAGAAGAGTGAGTCGTTGTAAAAAGGGGTCGCCGAGCTTTTAAAAGGTTGAGAACCGCTGGCCTAGAGGATGTTTGGGCTTCGCTTTTATAAATGTCACCATAAAATCGCGACATAGTAGTTAGACGTTTGGTCACGTGATCCAAATGTTGTGTTCATTTCTGACACTATTGTCTGTAAGCTTTTATTGTATATGTCCTCACTTTGATCAAGTGTCCCCCTCCTCTTGAACACACACGCCATATCGCGCGCAATACCAAAAAATAAATATCAATATATGCATCAATTAGTTTGGATAAGTCATGTAATTAAAGTTGTGATAGATCTAGACTAGCAATAATACATTTGTGTGAATAGAAATATTTTTTTTACCAATTGTTTTTGGTTAGCGCAAAGATTAGAAAGATAAAGAGAGCGGGAGAGGGATTAGAGAGAGAAAGAGAATGAGAGATAAAAGAGTGAAAGAAAGAAAGAGAGAGAGAGAGAGAAAAAAAGAGAGAAAGAAAGAGAGATAACAAAGACAGGAGAAAGAAAGAGAGATGGAGAAAGAGCAAGAAAGAAAGACAGAGAGAAGAGAGAGAGGAAAGAGAGAAAAGAGAGAAAAGAGAGAAAAGAGAGAAAAGAGAGAAAAGAGAGAAAAGAGAGAAAAGAGAGAAAAGAGAGAAAAGAGACACATAGAGAAAGAAAGAAGAGAAGAGAGAGAGACAGAGAGAGAGAGAGAGAGAGAGAGAAAGAGGGAGAGAGAGAGAGTGAGAGAAGACTAGATGATGAAGCAATTACAAGAATACTGAGTTCAACACGCGAACTCTATTCAGTAGTAAATTTATTTTCTAAATATTTACAGAGTTTTCCAGAGAATACAATAATACAATTATATGTCTCGGTTTAAGATTTGATTCAAAACACTATCAAAATACCAGCCGTGTTTCAAATCCAATTTATTCAGTAGCGTAAATGTTTATACATTACATTATTGATTTACTTTTTAAAAAAAAACATTTATGTCATAAATAAAATTTAATTCAAAATTCTTGCGAAACCTCATTCCACCCCTCTCGCGTCACGTGGCTCCATTTACTGGGCAACAGACTGTGAGGTTTACAGATCGACTTAAAGTTTTTATCCTTTTTTTCTGGATCAGCCTGTATTTATGGTCATTAAAACGAAACACTACTTACTGTAGTTCTATTTAAAATGTCCTCTGTAATATCTTTGTATTATGTGGCAGTTCTTCAGCAGTAGGAGGCCTACCAAACACTGAATGGCGATGCTTGTATATTCAAGGCCTCGAAGTTATCTGTGAGGTTTATTATTATATTATTATAAAAAAAATGTTGGCAATGTTTGGCCTAATTTGTTGTTTTTGGGATATGGGGCTGAGAGACCAAAACCGCTTGGCAACTGGCTTGGCCATCTAACAAGGGGGCTCGAATTCAATTCCAACTCGAGCAGGGTTATGTTTACTGAGCGCATATAGCAGCACGGTAACCTTCTCCTAGATCATCCTATCACCCCACTGGTTCTCAAAAGAGATTGAACCATACCCTACGGGTTAGGCTTGAATAAAAGATTCCATTGTAACTTATGGGGTATATTGTTTTTTTGGACAATTTCCATAGACGCTTAATCTCCAAGCCTAGGTTCCCATATTTTCTTTGTTTTTCTATCTCAGTTTTCCTTAACTTATGAGACAGTGGTACGGCAATGTTGATAATGGGAGCGGCTTTTTCTTTTTTATCAAAGAACAGAATTATTAAGTTAGAAACGAACGAGTATTCAGTCTCTGACAGTGCCTAGTCGAGTTTGTTAAAGAGAAACAAAATTCATTGTAGTCCCTTTATCAATTTCCACTGAGGACCTTTCTGGTGATGTGGCAGGCCTGCTGCAGTACCGCTCTCTGACAGGCAACGAGAATCTTCTTACTAATGTTAAGGGCTTTGAAATGGTATTTGAGGTCAGTTGTCATTATCCTCTCGGTTGATATATGATCCTCATTAATCTTATGATAAGCCTTATTATAATTGTTTAATCTCTAAGCTTAGGTTTCGCTAATCTATATATATATAATTCTCTTCATGGCTCAAGAGTTTGGACACGCCAGAAGAAATAAAGGAAAGATCACTCTTTTATTTCTGCAAGTCGGACGAACTAGAGTTACCCTACGAAAAAAAAAGAGGGGGAAACAAGTAGTATTCACCCGTCACAAATTAGCAGGGCCAGACTGTTGTGACCTAGAAAGATTACTCTTTTTTTTTTTTTAATTTCTACCTCAAGTAAATTTAGCGGCGAAAAAAACAAAAGGGGGGGGGGGGGGGAGGGAGGGAGAACAAGTAATCTACTCGTATTAACCCGTCACTAAAAAGCAGGGCCGGATTCAACGGATTTCGCGGGGCCAAGTTTGGGTAGGGATACGGATGATAAGTAAAATTTAAGAGTTTGTATTAGAAAATAAATTCGTCTTTGCATTTTATTCATCCTTATCTACGTACAGAATTACTTGACGAGCCTTGTGTGTAGCGAAGTCATACAGGATATCATAATAATTCTGTTTCCTACATAGATGACGTTCAATAGCAAGAATTACCAAATGTTTTAGACTATCTTCGAGAATTGTTGACCTCAAGTAATTCTTCATTAGATAGATAGATAAGATAGATAGATAGATAGATAGATAGATAAGATAGATAGATTAGATAGATTAGATAGATAGATTAGATAGATAGATTAGATAGATAGATTAGATAGATAGATTAGATAGATAGATAGATAGATAGATAGATAGATAGATAGATAGATAGATAGATAGATAGATGGATTAGATAGATTAGATAGATAGATAGATAGATAGATAGATAGATAGATAGATAGATAGATAGATAGATAGATAGATAGATAGATAGATAGATAGACATTTCTTATCAAAAATCAAAAGGTTTGCTAGTACATAAAGTTTCCCAGCTTTTGAAATGTTACCTCTGAATGTAGTCTACCCACCCTCCCCCTGACTCCCCACCACAACAAATGTCACGTAGGAATATAAACATGATAAAAACGATCCTCAATTTTCGTGCTGATTTTAAAAACGGAAGTGGCCGATTATTTTTTTTTTTCTCTGTTATTCTTTTTTTTTTTTCCTTTTCCGTATTTCTTCAAAGGTCTACAAAGTCTCGAGATTCTCTTTGGCTTAAAGATCATCTAAATTTAACCCTAGGACTCGTGCACCGCGTTGAACCAAAACAGACATTTGAAAGCCTTTTATTCAGAGTTAGGTACATTTTAGTCCTAGTCCTACACTCTGGGGGTCTAGTCTAAAATAGTGACGAGGGTGATGATATATTTATAACGTTTATACGAAAGTAGAAAACTCAAGCCAAAGTTGTATTTAAATTTGGTTTCTATTCTAGATAATACGATCTTTCACTGTTAGCTCTTAAAAAAACAACAAACAGGTGCAGAGTGTAGGCGAGCATATGCATTCTGAATATAAATATGCCAGCTTGTACTACTATTCAGAAATCGGCCTATGAAAAATTAGTTATAAATTTATATGGTGTCCAAGCAAGAAAACAAAAAAAGGGAGACTACTGGATGATGCACAGAGTCTCAAACTTTCAATGGGTTACAACATTTCAACAAGACCTAATTATGTCATGAATTATCAGGAAATTAACCCAACGATTACATTTTTATTATTTATACATATTCTTGACTTTAGATTCGGCATTTATTTTGAAGCTTACAGAGGATAACGGCCTCCCCCCCCCCCTTGAAATTTTTGCCCATTGTCTCCATCCACTTACTAGTTTACTGAGGTGGTCAATTGTAGTCAAACTGCATTTCCATTTCATTGGACCAATAAAAATGAACTTATCTTATCTTATTCAGACCGCCTATGTAGCCGTTGTACTTTGTGGCAAAACTGATAAACGTTTTAAAATTATTAGAACCTAAATAGTAAATTTTATGTGTGGGTTTTATATTTAGAACAGTGGCAAATGAGAAAATAATGAACATTATTGATTTTAAAATGTAAGGATCTTTGTCGCAGTCGGTTGTTTTCATAAATTAAAAAAAAAAAAAGGAAACATGCTGATAGCTCTAAATTCGAGGCTGTAGCGAGGGTAAGAGACAGAAAACGAGAATAAGATAAATAAAAAAAAATGTTGACGAAACAGCTTTTGTGTGGAGACAGCTTGTTGCATGGATATGTTAATGTCATTTGCTGAGAGGCTTTTCCAATGGAGCTACTTGCAATATTTTTGTAGGTTTTGATAAATGGCAAGATAGGGCCACGGAGTGATAGAAGTGGAGAAAGCATGAAAAATAAGAGAGAGAGAGAGAGAGAGAGACCTCACATTTTATGTGAATGCGCAGAAGTTGAGTGATAAAGCGCTTGGCTTCCTAACCTTCAGGTCATGGGTTCGAATCTGGATAAAGACTTAAATTTTGAGTTTCGGGATCGTTAAGGGGGACCTCTGAGTCAACCCATCTCTAATGAGTACCTGACATTAGTTGGGAAAAAGTAAAATGGTAGGTCGTTGTGCTGGCCACATGACAGCCTCATTAACCATAGGCCCCAGAAATAGATGACCTTTAGATCCTCTGCCATATAGATCGCAAAGTCTTTTCTTCAACTTTGACAATATTTGTCCATGTGTTTGCATTCCGTCAACTAAAAAATGTCAGTATAAACTATTTTGGTTTTGTTTTCCCTTTCCAAATAGATATTCTCGGTACTTAAAAAAATGTAAAAATCCATATACTGGGCCTAGGTGGTAGACTTACAGTTTCATAATTGTGATAATTAACAAAATAATTTTGTTAGGACCCTAGAAAAAATGTTAACACACCAGAAAGATTCTGAATTGAGGAATCAAGTAACAGCGTGGCGAAACCCTTACCCCTTGGCCACCAAGTGTTACAATATTAATTTGAATGTCTTCAAACCTAAAGAACGCCATGATTATAATATTTTATAACATTAACTCTTTCTCTCCGTCATTATTTACCACATTCTTGTTGAATCAAGGCTGGTATCGTCAGTAAGAAGAGAAAGAGTTAATAGTGTACCAGATTAAAATGAAATCATTCAACCAAAACTTTTGGAGCTGAATCCGCATTACTGAACTGTAAGATAAATGTTCTAGATATAAAGTACATTGTGGAAAAAAAAAAAAAAAATGGAAATTTTTATTTTCTTTGTTTCAGGGTTGAAAAGAAATGTAAATTTAATAAACATCGAAGTTGTTGTTATACTCACCATAAAATTAATAATTCTACAGTTATCAAGACACTAGAATGTTATAGTAAACCAATGCGAATATAATGCCATAAAAAAAGTTTTAAGTCCAAACTGATGGAATAGATCGTTGTGTAAAAACCCGCTAGTACATTACAGCAATTGCGTGGCTGTTTTTTTTTTATTCTACTCTTCTCTCTCTCTCTCTCTCTCACTCTCTCTCTTACATAGCGCTATTATTTCATGGCGCCCCATCACTATCGGTGGCACCCCATGTTCATTTCATCTATTCACGCCACGAATTGCGCCCGCTCTCACGCGTCATTACAAAATTTTGGTTAATTAGCCCCCCCCCACACTTTTTTTTTCTTTTCCCCCCTCCCACACACACTCACACACTTAACACATATTTTTTTTACCTCTTTGTTTGTCAACGCCCCCACCCCTACTCCCAATACCTTGCTTCCCTCTCCCCCCCCAACACCCCATTCGTATAAGTACGCTTACCTCTGTGGCGCCCCCCCCCCCCCGCCATCCCATTCCTACTTCTCTGGAGCTCACCCCTCGTTTCACTTAAGCCACTCGTGTAGTATCACTTGCTGTAAGTTGTAACGGTGTGATCGGGGAGGCGTCCACGCAGATCGCCAGAGTGAGCCATGGAGGGAGCGAGGTGAGGAGGGAAGAAAAAAAAGTATAAGAGGTGAGTAGGGAAGGGAGTAGTGAGTAGTACCCCCCCACACACACACACACCCAACTTGCTGTGAGCGAAATGTAAAAGTACATAACTACAGAACAGTAGGCCCTTAGCTCCAACGCTACACATAGGTGTGGGACATTACCTGAGACATGAACGCTATCTTAGTGTCAACAGCTATTAGAGCTGCTGACTCGTGAATAAGGTCGGGGGGGGGGGAGAGGAATGTGGGGTAGAGTTTAATGAGTAGCTTTATTGGATTGTGGCTACAGGCGGCTACATCAAAATACGAGACTATTCGTCATAGAGGCCTGAACACTGACTGTGACGTGGCACTGACAACCTAAAAGTACAAGTTCCTTGCTATCCATGGGGGCGTCTGTTTCCGTGGCCCACTGTTAACGACCGACCGCCTTTCTTTGCCCAAACTAAGGTCAAGTACCCGTTAGAGCTGGGCGAAACCCAGAGGTGCACTAAAAATCGCGAAATGTAAAATCCTAGTCTTTACCAGCATTCGAACCAGGACCTCCTGAAGTAAAGCACTTTACTATCCAGCCACAGCTCCTTTGTGTTTAGGAGAGATGTACTTTTTTATTTTGTATGTTTCCTTAAGTTTAGTACAAATGTGGATTGTGTTTGGTACAGACGTAAGGGTTAAAATGTTTTAGTGGTTGATTGAATGTAAGGATAAAATGACATACATATCTAAATATAGATACTTTACTATATCAACTTACATTGTCTGTCTGTCTGGTAAAAAATTTTGAACACGTCATTTCTCCCACACTTATTCTCGGATCAAGTTGAAACTTTGCACTATTATTTTTAATGTTTAATAATATATGAATCAATATAAAAAAAGTAACCAATTATTTTATTATTTCCTGGTTATTACATTTTATGTTTTGAATCAACACATGAGATTAATCCTTATGTATTTACAAATATGCTAAATATGTCAGGTTTTGTCCCATTGAATAATTGTACACATTATTTCTTCCATACATATTGTGGGATAAAGTTTAAACTTTAAATAATTATTTATTGTATCTAGAGAAATAAATAAAAAAAACAACAACTAATCAATTATTCAATTCATTATTGGTAATTATTTTTTTATACCGAAAAGGAGAGATAACTAAATTTTTTAGTGATATAGCTGAAAGTGTAGTTTTTCTTCTTATAGGTGGGTAGCCAGCCAAGGCTAAGGAGACCCGCCTGCCCAAAGCTTACTGAAAATAATTTCGCCGGACCCAGAATCTGAGCCACACGAGAAGGTCAAGATGTTTTAGAAACTATTCGAGACCCATGTCATTGGAAGCATTTTGTATCTAGTGAAGTGCTTATATCCATTACCAGTTCCGGCAATAACAATCTTATGTAACCATGGTTTTTAAATTTTTCTGCCAGGGAGCCGAAAATCACTGATAAAAAAACGAACAACGTGACTTCATAGTGTTTCGAAAGTCTAGATAGCAAAGGCCGGATATAATCCGAGGGTCTCTCGAGCATAGAAACTAAACAATCGAAGGAAGTTTAGAATGTTTTGGTTAAAAGAACTTGAAAGCTCAGTTTTGGTTTTCTGGTGTCCATACAGTCCAAGATAGAGAGGGCGCATACGTCCATGAGTGAAGTAAAGGTAGAGATGATAGCCATTGCGCATGGCTTTAAATGCTACAATATGTCTACTCGCCTCATTTTGGCGCGTTAGTAGATATGTCCAAAAAAAAAAAAGAAATAGATAGACTAACAGAGGAAATTACCTGACCCTGTAGTTGACAACTATGAAATTTTACAACTCCGCTCTTGCTTGGGATAGAAACAAAAAAAGCCTTGCTAAAGTCTAAGGCGTATATATAATGTCTTCACTTCCGGAAATTATTTTCCCATGGACTGCTCTTATATACTGCTTAGATTAATAAAATGCATGGGGTGCAAGGCCGGAAGTGTGTGGTGTGCATGTCCTAAAGTGTCGTGTACACGTCCTGAAATGTGTGGTGTGGACGTCCTAAAGTGTCGTGTACACGTCCTGAAGTGTGTGGTGTACACGTCCTGAAGTGTGTGGTGTACACGTCCTGAAGTGTGTGGTGTACACGTAGTGTGTGGTGTGCACGTCCTGGAGTGTGTGGTGTGCACTTCCTGAAGTGTCGTGTGCACGTCATAAAGTGCGTGGTGTGCACGTCCTGAAGTGTGTGGTGTGCACGTCCTGAAGGGTGTGGTGTACACGTCCTGAAGTGTGTGGTGTGCACGTCCTAAAGTGTCGTGTACAGGTCCAGAAGTGAGTGGTGTACATGTCCTGAAGTTTAAGGTGCACACGTTCTGAAGTGTGTGGTGTGCACGTCTTAAAAGGTCGTGTAACGTCCTGAAGTGTGTGGTGTGCACGTCCTAAAGTGTCGTGTACACGTCCTGAAGTATGTTGTGTGGACGTCATGAAGTGTGTGGTGTACACGTCCTGAAGTGTGTGGTGTGCACGTCCTAAAGTGTCGTTTACACGTCCTGAAGTGTGGGGTGTGCACGTTCTGAAGTGTGTGGTGTGCACGTCCTGAAGTGTGTGATGTGCACGTCCTGAAGTGTGTGGTGTACACGTTCTGAAGTGTGTGGTGTGCACGTCCTAAAGTGTCGTGTACAGAACCTGAAGTGTGTGGTGTACACGTTCTGAAGTGTGTGGTGTGCACATCCTAAAGTGTCGTGAAGACATCCTGAAGTGTGTGGTGTGCACGTCCTAAAGTGTCGTGTACACGTCCTGAAGTGTGTGGTGTACATGTCCTGAAGTGTGTGATGTACACGTCCTGAAGTGTGTGGTGTACACGTCCTGAAGTGTGTGGTGTACACGTCCTGAAGTGTGTGGTGTACACGTCCTGAAGTGTGTGGTGTACACGTCCTGAAGTGTGTGGTGTGCACGTCCTGAAGTGTGTGGTGTGCACGTCCTGAAGTGTGTGGTGTACACGTCCTGAAGTGTGTGGTGTACACGTCCTGAAGTGTGTGGTGTACACGTCCTGAAGTGTGTGGTGTGCACGTCCTGAAGTGTGTGGTGTTCACGTCCTGAAGTGTGTGGTGTACACGTCCTGAAGTGTGTGGTGTGCACGTCCTGAAGTGTTAGGGCTGCTACAATTATCATCATCAGCTAATTTCAAAAAACCAAAACGATGGTTTACAATAATATCAAACATACGCAAACAATGAAATGATGTCATCCATGAGACACACTACTGTATTAAAACAAAAGATGTCTTTTACCAAAAAAAAACATACAGGAAAGGATAAGAGACTAAGTAAACCTAATATTTACATAAACCAACTTATTACTAACAAATGAATAAAATCTACTTAGCTCGTTATCGAAACACTCTTCCCATAAATGGCACACTCCTCTTGAGTAACACAGTAATAGAACAACAACACAAGTATTAGTTAAACAGTATAGAGATTTAGTTCAAACTCCACTGGTCAGCTCAAAGATTCAGAGAGTGGCAATTGTAAACAGTTTACAGGGGCTTAAATAAAGAATTAAAGGGGACTAACTCTTATTGAAAACAAAAGTAGCTGCCCTTAGTGTGCCTCTTGTCACGCGGCCTCAGAACGAGACAGCTGGAGGTCACTCACGAAGGCCGAGGGATACACATTTGAAACCAAAAGAAAATCCGCTGCCGAGAACAAACGCAGAAGGCGAAAAGAAAATCTAAATAGATCGCCTGAGGACAATGGCTATGCTTTACCTGGATGTGTCAAAAAATGTCGGTTCACAGCTAGGGCTGCGTATCCACGAAAAATACTGCATTCCTCACTAATCTTCGGACTCGAAGACAAGCCTTATTATTATTATTATTTCAGGGTATATTACAAGAGCGTAGAATTAGGTCCAGGTATAAAAATATGTAAACAAAAACAAGAGCAAAATGAAAATAAAATAAAATAGCTGTCAAATCTTGACATCATTCTAAGTACTTCTCTTAGAAAGGTCATTAAAAAAAATAAGGAAATCTAAAACCCCAGCTACACTAACGGATGTTGTATTTATGAGAAATGTCTAGGTCTTAGGCTAAAGGTTAAGTTGTCTTGACTCGGGGTATGCAAGGGAGGACACTTTTAAGTTAAAAAAAATGTTTAGTACCGTTTTCAAAGATTGAAATCTAAAGGGCAGATGATCTAAAGGTGGTCTGTTTCTATGGCTAACGGTTAACGAGGGTGTCTTATGGTCAGCACAATAGTCGACCGCCTTTATTTTCCCTAACTAATCTCAAGTAATATTTATAGCTTGGTGGCGTACAAAAAAAAAATCCCACAATTCAAATTCTCAGTTTTCCCCGAGATTCGAATCTGAGATTCATCGGTTAGGAACCAAAGGCGTGAATTAAAATTTGGCCATAGCGTGAGAAATATGAGCCAACAGGACAGTGGCCTATCCTGCGCTGTGCTATAATAGCTCGCTCAGGCCTGGACAGCCTCCATTACGGGAAAGTGCCGTCAGGGCGCCTCGTGCGCTCCCAGACTCCATGGGCTTTTCGGGACTTGTCCCAGCACTAGTGTTGGGCAAAAGTTAACTAAAAAGTTAGAAACTTTTAGTTTAACTAAAAAAAAAATAGTTAAGGCCATTGTTTAACTAGAAAAAACAGTTGAGTTAAAATCGTAGTTTAATTAATTTTTTTTTTTATTTACTAACTAAAAAGTTTAATTAAAATTTGTAAAACTTTTCAACATGTGGTCAGGGTTGAAACGCACTCCCTGTTTTCTGGTCATGTGATATCAATAACTTTGATTATAAAAAAAAAATGATGCATTTAACAACTACTTAGACAGTCTGAATTTAAAGAGGGTAAAGTAAGATCATGGTAGATGTTATGGGAGTAAATATTTGCACTTGAAAGTAGCAGTATTATAAAATGTTTAACATTTTTGACAAATGCTTCTATGCAGTATTATGAATGAGGTTGTTCCGTATTTTTTTTTGTGAGCCACGTGGAGGTGTTTAATTTCTGTTTCTAGTGGGAATCTGATGAGTGAGTTAAGTCAATATTTAGTGGTTTTAATCAATTCATTTGCGGCAAACAATGTTTTTTAACTGCAGGAACATCAAGTACACCCTTTTATAGTCTTAAGACTTATTATTGAGATCTATTAAGTCTAAATCAAAAGCTAGGCTTATATAGATCTAAAAGCATTAGGGTAACCAACTCTAGAAAAAAATCTTATTCCACACCCTCTCTGACCATAAAGTAAATAGACTGTGTCCAACTGATTTTAGCAACATGCTCAGTTAGACATACACATAACCACATGTAGGCCTAGTGTACTGTACGTGTGTAGTCGATAATACTGTAAGACTACCCTGCATTAAGCGTTATACAATAGTATTTGCTTAATGTGGAGAGGTCAGACAAGTTAATAACGCACTGGCGTGGCTCGCAAGCATGCAGTTCGTAGATATATCTTTACACTACAACAGTTACACACCCTCCCTGCCCAGAAAGTAAATAGACAGTGTGTCCGACTGATTTTAACAATCTGGCCAGATAGACGTACACGTGTTGGTCTATATAGTGTACTGAGTGTGCAGTCCATAATGACAAGATCACCCAGTTTTTTTCCCTTGCGCGTTTAACGGTTATGCAATAGTGTTAGTTGTATTTTTGGCTGTCAGACAAGAAAATAGCACATCGGCATGGTGAGTCAAGCATGTATTGTACACTATAAAATAGTTCTACAGGTCAAATGTTTTCAAAACTCCAACGATTTCGTTTCTATTTCTTTAGCTACTAGATCTAACTTTGAAAGTCTAAACCTATGGTATTTAATGAGATTTTAAACTTTACCGGTATAAGTAAGATATTCCGTTATATAATTAGTTAATATATTTAAACAAAAAAAAGAGTACCATTCTTTTCTGAAGGTTTTAATTCAAGGCAAAATTTTTTTTTTATCGTGCATTAATGTTCATGTAAGAAATATATTCCTTAATACTAATTTTATTATAGATAAATATCTCTACAATGTTAAAAGAATAAGATCGAACCGTAGGCATACTGTCGGATGATTATATCTATATAGGTCTAGTTCAACCCCGCCCCCCCCCCCCCAACAAAAAAAGTTTGATATAGTTCAATTAACTTTCTTTAGTTTAGTTTAACTATCTTTTGAAATTCATGATAAACTAATAGTTTAACTTCTTTATTTTAGTTGAAAACTAGTTTTAGTTTAACTTTTAAAAGTTAGTTTAGCTCCCATCATTACCCAGCACTCAAACCACTTTTCCATTTCTGTTTTTTTTTTTTAAATTATAGCTAGAACATGATGAAGACTCGCAGCCTGTTCGGTGGGTGGTGTTTGCCCTCCCTGTTGGGCGAAGGAGTCTGCAATAGTGTGGTCAGTCACACCTATGTGACTCGGTACCTACTGCATTTTTACAGGGGTGTTGTATTCATTAGAAGATTACATTGCCAAAAAAACACATAAAACAAAACCGTAAGTTCCAAGTTTTCACAACAATTAAGGGTAACGTCGTCCAGAAATGGTTCAAACTTGACGATCAGTTGGTTGTCTATTGTTCTCTGTGGTAGACACATGTATGTATAAATGTGCTAAACATGCCAAACTAACGAAGTCCTTGAAGTTGGGATTCCTTCAAAAGGAACAGCTTTTAGTTTCTTAAGTGCATTTTTTATCTGGTTTATTCCGATTATACTTTCATTTACACTAACACACAAGACAAACAAGTTAACGCATCCACGTCCAGACCATATAATACTGTTGAGCAGTCAAGGTTATTGACAAGTAGTACATAGTTTATGATCAATTACTATATTGTATCTTTTCAGCCTGTGGTTATTCTAACTGAACTCCAGGACCTCTCGGTGTCAACTGGTGAAGATTAGTTGTCCCGGGGTTTCACTGGGGAAAAAATAATCCCCAGACCAGACATGATTGTATTCATAATCTACATATTTCTAGTCCACTAAATTCCTTCAATGTTAACTGCTGGAAGCCGGTGCAGTTCTGCCCACTTGTTTCTCAATGGCGATGAGTAGAAACGGTCAGACTAGTAAAGTTCCTTTGGACCTGTATACAATGGCGCCGAACTCACTTTCATAGGACCCGCGTTAATTCTAGGTGTATAAATTATTAAATTAAACCATTTTATAACTTTTAACAGATTTCCCGCGATCTCCTGTCGATTTAACAGGAGCTCCTGGAAATATCCAGAAATTATTAAAATCTTTTGAAAGCTCATACAAATCTCCTGAAATATATAGACAAAAAATGTCATTTTGGGGTGTCATTCAATATGGAAAAAGCCAATCCTAAGCGCAATAAAAAAAAAACCGGCATTACGCAATACCCGTAAATTTGGAATCTAGTGAAAGAAGCTTCTCGCGCCTTTAACTAATGAAGAATTACTTGAGGTCAACAATTCTCGTAGATAGATTAAAACATTTTGTAATTATTGTTATTGAGCGTGATCTATGTAGGCAATAGAATTTTTATGATATCCAACAACACTCTAATGGATAAAGACATAAACAACAGGATAGCCAAGGTAATGGCCACCATGTCACGGCTGCAAAAAAGAGACTGGGACAATATATTGCTGACTAGCAGTACTAAAGCCCTAGTCTACCGGACCTGTGTGTTGAGCACCTTGCTGTACGGAAGTGAAACATGGTCAACCTACTCATGGCAGGAAAAAAAGCTGAATGTTTTCCACCTCCGATGCCTAAGGCGGATCTTTAAAATAAGGTGGCAAGATAAAATAACCAATGAGGAAGTGCCACGCAGAGCAGGGTGCCAGGACATCCGCTTTGTTATCAGCAGCAGAAGCCTTGGATGGCTTGGCCACGTTCGTAGAATGCCAGTAGGTCGACTTCCACAGGACATCCTGTATGGCGATCTAATAGAAGGCAGGAGAGCCGCTGGTCGCCCACTTTTACGTTATACGGATGTATGCAAACGCGACATGAAGCTCTTCAAAATCGACACTGGCAACTGGGAAGAGGTGGCACTAGACAGATCCTCATGGAGAGAGACCATAAAGGAAGGGTCAAAGATTGCAGATGTCATACACAACAGAAGCAGAAAGAAGGGTGAAAATGCAACTGCGCCTGGTGATTATATATGCCCAACCTGAGATCGCAGCTGTGTATCAAGGATTGGCCTCTTTAGTCACACAAGAAGTGGCAAAGGGAAAAGATCGTTTCTCGAGACGTAAAATGCCACAGACTGTATGACTTCACTATCCGCAAGGCTCGTCAAGTAATTCTGTACGTAGTAAAGAATGAATAAAATGCAAAGACGAATTTATTTTCTAATACAAACTCTTAAATTTCTTTTATTATCCGTATCCCTACCCAAACTGGGCCCCGCGAAATCCGTTTCGCATGGTGCTCCACAATGGTTAAGTCCGGCCCTGCTATTTTTTCCCCTCTTAAATTACGTAGGCTAACTCTAGTTCGTCGACTTGAAAAAAAAAAAAAAGAGTGATCGTTCCATTACGTGGTGTCCAAACTCTTGAGCCATGAAGAGAATTATATAGATAGATAGATGACCAATTTGGGATCTTCGCTCTTTGTAATGAACATGAAAACCTGATCTTGTTTGACCACTCGCTTTTGCACCTTTATCTGCGACTATAACCTTATAATTGATGAACTCATGCGGGTCTGTAGGGCATAACTTTGTTTTTTTTTTTGGTTTGTTTTTTTTTTAATTTTTTTTTATGTTTATTTGTAAGTTCTCATAATTCACAAGTATTAAATCATAAACAATTGAAAATTGATTAACCTAAAAATACAACAATAGTAACAGAAACATTATTTAATATCAAAGACATAATACCTAACCATCCTAGCCATTGAATCCATAAAAGACAGAACAATGATACAAGTATCCTCTACCCCAGAACAATCAACACAATACCAAATATCCCTGACCCCCATTTCTGGAAAACTACCTGAGCATTGTACAAGTATATGAAAATCAAACTAGATAATTCTCTACCCTAAAATCCATTATTTTTCTAAATGTCAATTCTAAGTGATTAGGATGAAAAACCTTTATTATTATGTAGAGCTTTGAGCCAGCTAGCCCAAACAAGGTTCCTGTATTCGGAAACAATAATTAAATTAATGTTATGCATCATTTTATTTTTTAGTTTTGGCAGCTTGTTTAATACAATTGACAAGTTAACATTTACATAGTTGCCACAGTTTGCTTCTAAGTCCCTTACAGTATTTCTAACTTGAAGGAATAATGGGCATTCCAAATACATATGTTTCTCATTGTCAGCATTTTCAAGATGGCATAATATACAGGCACGGTCATTTGCTCGTCTTCTAACCATAGGGGTCATCCCAAAGATAAGTCTATAACTTATCTCTCTAGCTTTTGGTGGGATATGTTTGCTGTGTAGGTTTATGAATGTGTCCTTGTATTCTGTCACCCCAAGAACTCTCCCCCACTTAATCCTATTCACTAGACTTTCATGTAACAGCTTTTTAAGTGTTGTGTATGATTCTTTGGTTTTGTTGTGTATTAAATGTTCATTACCAGGTAAAATTCTGGAAATAGACCTGTAAAATGGATGAGTGACTGTACCAAAATAGTGAGGAGTATCATTGTGTATTGGAAGAAGACTACTTAATCTTAAACCATAATAGTAAATTGTCAAGGGAAAGTTTGTTGGGTTTCTAACTACTTGACCTACAAATTTTAGCCTTAGCGAATGTATTTTTGTTTTGACATCTTGTAAGTTTATCCCCCCATCCTCTTTGTTTTGAATGAGTGTAGTGTGCTTAATGCTCCTAATAGTGTTTTTAAATAAAAAAGCTTCTAATTAACTTGTTCAGCTTGTTTATGAATTTAGGAGGTGGCTCTGTAATGTTAGCTAAATAGACAATCTTTGGAATGACCAAACTATTTATCAATACAGCTCTACCAAATATTGTAGAACCTGTGTGCTTATAAAGTTTTAGCAAGTTAGAGGCTTTGACAAAAATATTCTCCCACTGGTCTTTACAATAGAATAAAGGATTACAGGTATAGACAATACCACAAATCTTGATTTTATCTACAATTTTGAAAGCGCAATTCTCTTTGAATTTCCATTTCCCTAGTCCCATTACAGAGGATTTATTTATATTTATTTTTGAACCACTAGCTTCTTCGAAGAGTGTAAATTTCTTTAGTATATTCTCGATATCTTGCTCTGAAGATGGAAAAAAAGTTGTATCATCCGCATAGGCTTTGACTTTGATGGTTGAGAAGGAACGACCCGGTATATTAATCCCAATAATAGAGGGGTCAGATCTTATAGATTCCAAGAAGGGTTCCAAGCAAAGGATATACAAGAAGTGGGATAAGGGACAGCCCTGTCTGACAGACCTTTGTATGAGGATACTCCTACTGAGAGAATGGTTAATTATCAATCTACTTGTTGCATTTGTATAGACAAGCTTTATATATCTGATTAACAGGGAACTTATTTTACATTTCTCAAGAACATTGAACAAGAAGCTATGGCTTACTCGGTCAAAGGCTTTTTCTTGATCTACAGATAAAAGAGACACATTGCGGTTTTTATCCTTACTGTACATGATAAAATCCCGTAAAAAATGCGTCATGCCGTCTATGTTTTTGTCAGGGATACAACAGTACTGTTCATATCCTATAAGTTAGTTTATGAGAGGCTTCATTCTTAGGAAAATCATTTTTATGAGAAGTTTATAGTCTGTATTGAGAAGTGAAATGGGCCTAAAGTCGCTAGGTGAAGTGCTATTTTCAGTTTTCTTGTGTAAAAGCGTGATGTATGCTTCGTTAAAATTTGAGGGAAATTGTCCCAGTCGAATGGCGTCGCTATATAGTCGCAGTAGGGAGGACCCAGCAGGGGGAAGAAGGTTTTATAGAGTTCAAAGGTTAAGCCATCTGGACCGGGTGATTTATTGTTCGTAGTCGAGTCCAGGGCAGTCCTAAGTTCGTCTAGCGTAAATGCACTCCCTAAAAGATCTTCATCTGTCTTGTCCAGCTGCTTGCAAAATTTTAGAAAATTATCTTGAGCATCAGTATATACTGGCTCTTCACTGTATATTCATTATATTCCGCGTGAAGTGTTTTGTAAAAATATTCTTAATATCCTCATAATTATCTACTTTATTCCCCTCACTATCTATGATGTTGTTTATTATTTTACTTGATTGTACATTCTGTTCAAACGATAGGAATAGTTTACTAGGACCTTCATTACTTAAGTAATTTTTACACCTAATCTCAGCACCCGTATAAGTATACTTGTTTAATTCTTCTAGTTTTAAAAGAGTTTCTGTTTTAACGGTTTCATCATCCGTGTGTAATAATGTGGATTTGAGTTGTTCATATTCTTGCCTCCTACGTCCCTGAACTAATGTAGAAAATAACTGGCTTTGCTGCTTGATAGAACTTTTTAGGAGTGGCCATGTCTGTGTTAAATCGAAATGTGGATCATGTATATCTTGTAAGTAAGAATTTAGATTAGCAGAAACTAACTCCACGAAAAGGGGAATTTCCAACAGCGAATTGTTAAATTTCCAGTGGGATGACTTTCTTTTAATTTCTTTGTTTTTTATGTCCAAAGTAACTGGTCTGTGTATTCTAATGTTTCTTCCAAATGCGACACCCGACTTATATAGAAATGATTAGGAGCATACACTCTATCTAAGCGTGTCGAGACGGGGTATGACCTATGCACCATGGTAGTGTCACGACCCATAGGTTCTAGTGTCCTGTAAGCGTCAACTAAATGAAAATTCCTCTCTATCTGCTCTAAGAAATTAAGATTTGGAAAGGTTTTATGAGAGGCAGGGCCCACTGCCAAAGTAGTCTGTTTATCTAATGCAGAAGTTATGTAGTTGAAATCCCCCCCTATGATTAGCGTATCCTCTCTATAATTGTTATTTAGTATATCGATTAAATTTTCATAAAAATCCTGTTTTTCCGCGCTCTTTGCTGGTGCGTAGATGTTTGCAGGTGTAAATGTTTGATTTCCTGATTCTACTCTAATGATCACTATTCTTCCCCTGGTGTCCTGAAATGCATGCACACCTATCTGAGACTAGAAAAATAGCTACCCCTCTACACTCGTTACCTAAGCTAAATTTCCGTTCATTTTTTTTTTTTTTTTAGTTAAGTAAAAATCGTACCTATTTATGTGTTGTCACATAAACTATTTCAAATCATTCAACACAATAATAATTTATAACTCAGGTGATAACGATATCTCAGACAAGCTCATTCTTCCTAGTCCTTGCAGCACTGGTCACTAGAAAATGTAGTCTCTACTTAGGAAGAGACACCTTCAGGATTTTTGTAGTGCTTGATATTGGCCATTATCCAGAACATGGGAGCAACAATAGTAAAGCACATCACACCACCAACTGCAAGCTTTGTCGTAAATGGTACAGGGTTTCTTGGACCTGAGATGACCGAGGCTTTTTGTACAACATTAGAACGCATAACAGGTACAATTCTGTTTAAAGAATGTCTAACAAGTCCTGACATTTTCCAACGTAGGTTTGTTGTACAATGCATAAGTGTTATATTAATGTTAAACCATAGAAATTGTAATCAAAACAAAACTGGGTGATTTGCAAAGTAACATGAATGATAAATAAATGAAATAATCTTGGTTTATACGAAGTTGAAATAATGTACAGATAATGTTTGATTTAAAAATACAGGAGATGCATGTCATGTAATATCAGGCCATTGATGTCTATCATATTATTATTATTAATTATTATTAGTATTATTGCTTTGAAAAAATCTCGTTGGTGGCATTGAGAACAAAAGAAGGGGAGAGAAGTGGTGAGGATTTCTATGCTGTCTTAAGGATTAATCATAATTATAATAATTTTATTTCTAAAGCCCTGTTAACCAACAAAATGTAGGCTCAAGGCGCTGTAACAACATTACAAACACAAACACGACAGCTACAATGACAGTTAATCTAAAAATGTTTTAAACAGATAGGTCTTAATGCTCTTCTTGAAAGTAGTGTAGCATGTTGTCTGTCTGAGATCAATGGGGAGTGAGTTCCAAGCCTTTGATCCGTGCACTGAAAAAGCCCGCAGACCGTAGCTTTTGAGGGAGAAACGTGGCACTACTAAAAGCGTTGAGTCCATTGAGCGCAGGGCTCTCTGGGGGACATATGGAGTAATCAGTTCGCTAAGGTACAAGCGCATTTCTTTGCTGTAGATACACAGATGACAAGTGTCGCCACCTTGTACTCTATTCTGGCTTTCACGGGAAGCCAATTGAGCGTGCGCAGGAGCTTAGTAACAGAATCTTGTCTTGTTTTTCTAAGGACTATTCGTACGGCGTTGTTCTGAATACGTTGCAGTTTGGCTATTTTTTCATCGGGTATACCTGCTATCACGGCGTTGCAGTAGTCAAGGCGGGAGAGTATGAATGCCACAGCTAGCTTTTTTGTTGACCCCGTTGTTAAATATGATCGGATCTGGCCTAATCTGCGCAGCTGCAGATAAAGATCCTTGCAGAACTGACTTATGTGTGGGTCGAAAGATAGTGTTGAGTCGAAGAAAACTCCAAGATTCCGCACTACATGGACATAAGGAACCTGGCAGTTCGTGATAAAAAGAGAATCTGTGCTTTCAACTTTTGAGACGTTGTTCCGCGTGCCAATCTTAATTATTTCTGTCTTATCTTCGTTCATCTTGAGCTTATTTTCAACCATCCAATTGCTCACCCTTGCAACGGTACTACTGATTTTCTCTGCCAGATGCGACACCTCTGAGGGTACTGAGGAAAACATATAACTGTGAGTCATCGGCAAAGAAGTGTATAAGATGCCCGCTGGCCGTATGACACCGCTGAGTAGGTATGTATACATAGTGAACAGTCCTGGGCCTAGAACTGATCCCTGGGGTACTGAATGAAGTAAAAGCAACTACACTCAAATGAAATATCGAATTCTATAGTCCATATCGGGATTTGAACGCGATCCTATTCAGCAAACCAGAAAGCGCTATACGTCCAAAAAAAAAAAATGAGCGCAGTATGCCGATATTTGGACCTACATATTTAACAGCAGGAAATGCAAAAAAGAAAAAAGCCATTGTTTGTACTAACATTTCTAATGATGGCATACATCTAAACTGTGTAGCACTTCGTTTCCTGACTATTCTTCTTTCTTATGTTAATATGCGGCAAACGTTATTATGTTAAAGTTGCATATTAATCAATCTAATTTGTTATCTATAGCTTGTCGTTGATTGATATCTATTCATGTGCCTTTAACAAAATGTATATATATGTATATATTTATTACGTTGTGATACTAGCGCACCCTTGACATTACGTGGTCAATTATTCCGATCATTAGGTACATACTACACTGGTCGATGTCCATACTACATCAAAAGGGGTAAATTATGAAATAGTCTTTTGTCAATAAAAGATCAATGCACTGAGCCCGAAAATAAGGAGGATTGTTAAAATGGGTATGAAGATCTATGTTTAAAGATCTATGTCTGAAGATCTATGTTTGAAGATCTATGTTTGAAGATCTATGTTTGAAGATATATGTTTGAAGATATATGTTTCAAGATTTATGTATAAAGATCTATGTTTCAAGATCTATGTTTGAAGATCTATGTTTGAAGATCTATGTTTGAAGATCTATGTCTGAAGATCTATGTCTGAAGATCTATGTCTGGAGATCTATGTCTAAAGATCTATGTTTCAAGATCTATGTTTCAAGATCTATGTCTGAAGATCTATGTCTGAAGATCTATGTCTGAAGATCTATGTTTGAAGATCTATGTTTGAAGATCTATGTTTGAAGATCTATGTTTGAAGATCTATATTTGAAGATTTATGTTTCAAGATCTACGTTTGAAGATCTATGTCTGAAGATCTATGTCTGAAGTTCTATGTTTGAAGATCTATGTCTGAAGATCTATGTCTGAAGTTCTATGTTTGAAGATCTATGTCTGAAGATCTATGTCTGAAGATCTATGTTTGAAGATCTATGTCTGAAGATCTATGTCTAAAGATCTATGTCTGAAGATCTATGTCTGAAGATCTATGTTTCAAGATCTATGTTTCAAGATCTATGTTTGAAGATCTATGTTTGAAGATCTATGTTTGAAGATTTATGTCTAAAGATCTATGTTTCAAGATCTATGTTTCAAGATCTATGTCTGAAGATCTATGTCTGAAGATCTATGTTTGAAGATTTATGTTTGAAGATCTATGTTTGAAGATCTATGTTTGAAGATCTATATTTGAAGATTTATGTTTCAAGATCTACCTTTGAAGATCTATGTCTGAAGATCTATGTCTGAAGTTCTATGTTTGAAGATCTATGTCTTAAGATCTATGTCTGAAGATCTATGTTTGAAGATCTATGTCTGAAGATCTATGTCTAAAGATCTATGTTTGAAGATCTATGTCTGAAGATCTATGTCTGAAGATCTATGTCTGAAGATCTATGTCTGAAGATCTATGTCTGAAGATCTATGTCTGAAGATCAATGTCTTAAAATCTATGTCTGAAGATCAATGTCTGAAAATCCATGTCTGAAGATCTATGTCTGAAGATCTATGTCTGAAGATCTATGTCTGAAGATCTATGTCTGAAGATCTATGTCTGAAGATCTATGTTTTAAAATCTATGTCTGAAGATCTATGTTTGAAGATCTATGTTTGAAGATCTATGTCTGAAGATCTATGTCTGAAGATCTATGTCTGAAGATCTATGTTTGAAGATCTATGTTTGAAGATCTGTTTGAAGATCTACGTTTGAAGATCTATGTTTGAAGATCTATGTCTGAAGATCTATGTCTGAAGATCTACGTTTGAAGATCTATGTTTGAAGATCTATATTTGATGATCTATGTTTCAAGATCTACGTTTGAAGATCTATGTCTGAAGATCTATGTCTGAAGTTCTATGTTTGAAGATCTATGTCTGAAGATCTATGTCTGAAGATCTATGTTTGAAGATCTATGTCTGAAGATCTATGTCTAAAGATCTATGTCTGAAGATCTATGTCTGAAGATCTATGTCTGAAGATCTATGTCTGAAGATCTATGTCTGAAGATCTATGTTTCAAGATCTATGTTTGAAGATCTATGTTTCCAGATCTTTGTTTGAAGATCTATGTCTGAAGATCTATGTCTGAAGATCTATGTTTGAAGATCTATGTTTGAAGATCTATGTTTGAAGATCTATGTTTGAAGATCTATATTTGAAGATTTATGTTTCAAGATCTACCTTTGAAGATCTATGTCTGAAGATCTATGTCTGAAGTTCTATGTTTGAAGATCTATGTCTGAAGATCTATGTTTGAAGATCTATGTCTGAAGATCTATGTCTAAAGATCTATGTCTGAAGATCTATGTCTGAAGATCTATGTCTGAAGATCTATGTCTGAAGATCTATGTCTGAAGATCTATGTCTGAAGATCAATGTCTGAAAATCTATGTCTGAAGATCAATGTCTGAAAATCCATGTCTGAAGATCTATGTCTGAAGATCTATGTCTGAAGATCTATGTCTGAAGATCTATGTCTGAAGATCTATGTTTGAAGATCTATGTTTGAAGATCTATGTCTGAAGATCTATATTTGATGATCTATGTTTGAAGATCTATGTCTGAAGATCTATGTTTGAAGATCTATGTTTGAAGATCTATGTTTGAAGATCTATGTTTTAAGATCTATGTCTGAAGATCTATGTCTGAAGATCTATGTTTGAAGATCTATGTCTTAAGATCTATGTCTGAAAATCTATGTCTGAAGATCTATGTTTGAAGATCTATGTCTAAAGATCTATGTCTGAAAATCTATGTCTTAAGATCTATGTCTGAAAATCTATGTCTGAAGATCTATGTTTGAAGATCTATGTCTAAAGATCTATGTCTGAAAATCTCTGTCTGAAGATCTATGTTTGAAGATCTATGTTTGAAGACCCATGAATGACACACATATTTTGCTACTTCCGTCGCAGTCACGAAGATGAAAAACTTTGCTAGACTTTGAGGAAGGGGGATGAGGGGGGAACAACTTTGAAGTTCTTTTCACTTTTGGATTAAACAGAAGATTTCTTTAGAGTTTTCAAGAAAATACCGCCTGGTCAGAGAAATAAGATGTACAATAATTTAGATCTCTGGTCCAAGAGCATATTTACTGATGTATGTTTTTTATCAAATTAATTTTTAAATATAGTTTTTAAAGTTAACACTGCGATTTTTTTTCTAACCATCCTTTAGGACCTTCATTGGAATTGCAGGTTTCTGGTAAACCTGTATCCTCAAAGGTTAACGCAATGGATCTACATTAGAAGATGACTTGAGGATCTGTACATATTTTCTTAAAATAATACAATAATACAAAAACTTATTTACCATTGAGTTATTGCTCTTATAATTATTTTTTTAATGACAGTTTTTGCAATTGAACATTACAAAAAACGAATTACAGCTGCATATGTTAATATATTTATTTTGAAAAAAGTATTGATATATTAAACAGTAGAAAATTACATTGCCAAAAAACACCAAAGACAAAACATATTTTCACCACGATCAGGGTTAACATTATACAGATATTGTTCAAACGTCAAGATCAGTGGGTTGTCCAGTGTTCTCTGTTGTGTCACATAACAAGCAAACAAAGTCTTTGAAATTGCGATTCGTTTGAAAGTAACTGTCTTTAGTATCTAAACTTACTAGAAACAAAATTCTAACTGTTTTTATCGGTGCGTTTACCAGCTGACATCTTCCTACCCATATTCCCTTAAATTTTTGTCATCCTGAGAGTGTAATACAGTGTAAGACTCATCCATTTTTTTTTTGGCAATCCACTCTTCGCCCTCTTCCCTGTTGTGTCCATTATAGGTAAGTCTTATGCAGTCCGAGCCATGGCCGAATCATGAGAAGCTGGCTTTCTTATTTCAAGGGGAGCATGAAATCCACCCTGAGACCCGATGGACATTTCGATCTAGTCGCGATCTTCCTCCTATATAAATATTGTCTGACAAAGGTGTTTCTTAGGATGGATTGCCCCACACGAGGAGATTGGGGTTCGATGCCAATAATAGAAACGTCATGCTGGGGTGGGTACGGGGAGTCACACTGCAACTATTAGTAACGTCAAATAGCTTACCAAACTACTATTACACCATTGCTTGCTTTTCCCCTGCAAGTTTCCAGTTAAATGATGGTATGGTCCTCATTATACTCCTGCGTCTCTCTCTACAGAATCTCACTCATGCGATTAGCATATTTCCTGAACTTAAGATAACAGAAGCAGCACAAAAAAACACTTAGTACCAGCGGAATGATGATAAGATCCAGATGAGCAGTGCATTGAAAGATTCATCTCCGAGTCGAGTTACTGACTGCATAAATCTTGGAGCTTTGCTTTTTTTTCTATTCAAGAATAGTATCTCTATTTTTACTGTAAACACCGCTACCTCCGTCACACACATACACAAAGTCCCACACACGCACACACACGTATAAAGTCCTCCTACCTGATTCCACGAAGTAGATGTAGATTAAGATGTAAGGCTTACCTTCAAGTTCTGTTCCCCATTATCCTCAAACATAAAGGCACGACCCAAATCTATCGGCACTATCTCCCAGCACGCGTCACACCGAGACAACTCATTTATCACACTAACATGTGGGTGTCTAAAGACCTTTGCTCCTCCTTGAACGCATGCACAAGGGTGGCAGTAATAGGAGCCCCAGATAACTGTCAAAAGGGGGGCCCCACATGTTTTATTATTGGATGTTAGTGACCAAAAAAAAAAAAGCCTCGCTATCGCACCCCCATTTTGTCTTTTTGCGATCTATAGGCCAAATAATGGTTGACCGTTAACGAGGTTGTCCTGTGACCAGCACAGTGACCAATCGCCTTTATTAACTAATGTCAGATACCAATAAAAATAGGGTGGATTCAGGAGTGTCCTAAATGTCTGAAACTCAAAATCTCATTCCTCGTCGAGTATTAAACCCGAGACCCCCTCGGTTAGGTAGACAGGCGCATCACCACTCATCCACCACTACCTCCTATATTGTTCTAGGCTGAAAGTGTTACATGCTATGAATATAAACTACTAGTTTTAGCGCTGATACTTCAAAACACTCAAGGGAGGGCCGGGAGAGAATGGTGTATTTTCTAATAATGCAGAAATGTAAGTCCGATGGGAGAAAATAATAAAATATTAGTTTGGTGTCAGGGGCCGATATAAAATTTCAAACTACAGCCTAGGGCCTAGGGGGCGTGAAGGCTAAGTGCTTAAAAGCTTGGCATTCGAACCTAGGGTCCTGGGTTCAAATCTCGGCAAAGACAGTGTTATGAATTTCGGGATTTTTAGGGTGCCCCTGAGTTTACCCAGCTGTAATGGGTTTTAAGGTTGAAGACCTCTCTTCAATATTATTCTAATGCAAACTACAGTCACTGAATGCGTATGTGTTTTGTGTGTGAATGTTATTGGTATTTGCATAGCAAGTAATTACTCTGAGGTGGTCAATTGTAGTCAAACTGAATTTCCATTTGATTGGACCAATAACAATTATCTTATCTTATGTTATCTTAAGGCCGTTCTTTTAACCCGAAGTTCAAAATCACAGCCTTAAAAGAGATTCGAACCCAAACGCCCTCAGGAAGCCGAGCGCTTTACCATTCAGCTACTAAGCCCACTTCAAGGGTAACAACAAACATTTAATTGCAAGAATGCCACAAATACAGAATATATCTAGTGCAACAGGACGCACATCCTAGTGCGAAATAATTAAGTTTTGGACAAGTGTTAGTGAGACATTAATAAATGAGCTAACTTAGTGTTTTTTCTCATTAAATCATTTCTCACTTCCTGGCCTGGCAGTTCAACACAGTGATAAGCACGCAGACAGACACACACACACACACATGCTTTGTATGCCTACATAAACAACAATCATTAAATACTTTGTGTCTCATTACTTTAAGCTTAGGCTGTCTTGAGGTCAAAGCACAAGAGTTCTCTTTAAGTTCTCTTAAGGTCTGGGGCAATACGGCCAGTTTGACATTGGGCAATACTTCTCTTAGGTCTGGAGCATTACGGCCAGTTTGACATTGGGTAGGGTGCAGTTGACTTTTCGGAAATGTTTATTTCTACGGGTCAGACATTCTGCCCTAGAAGGAAAAGTTAATATTTAAATAGTATGATAAAAAATATAAAGGAAAAGAGAACAGAAGCTGTATTGGTCTGGATTTCTTTTTTCTTTTCAACAATCAATCTCACTCCAGCCAAAGTCAACTGTTTTCATAGCTGCCGCCATAGGCTCTCCCCACTAAGTGAGTGATATACAATCCTAATGTAGAATTTATATGTAAAAACATAACATTGTTTTTTTTTCAAACCAAGTTATTAGAATGCAAAAATATATCACTGATTTTTTGTTTTTATATCCATACATAAAAAAAAATTAATTAAATTAAATTAAAAAACACACATGATAATAATTAGAAGAATTAAAGGGAAGCAAAAACCATGTTTAATTTTCTAAGGGGAAATAATTAGTAATGAATATGAACACTGATAGAATAACTTACCATGTTAGTATCAAACAAAATAATTAGTTACCAATAATTGATAGTGCAATTTATATAGGAGGGAAGACAGTTCAAACTTAGATAATTTTTTTTTCATTAGATGTCTTTTTATAGTCTGACCTTAGAGAAAAAAGGACGAGCGTTTTAATGAGGCCAAACATGGCGGGGTCCCTATAATTATTGTTTATGAAAATCAAGTAAAAACAATGGGAATTTTGGTCATTTTCAGCTCTTATAATAAGAAGGTGACCATTATTAATGCATTTTTTACATAATAAATTTTTTTTTCAATGTTATCATTAAGTAAACTGCGTGTAAAACATGTTGAACTATTTCAAACATGTAAAAACTAAAAAATGGATTTTTTTTCCCAAAACCATCATATTTGAGTGTTGCCGGCCCTTAATTGATATTCATGAGACTTAAAATTCAAAAGAGAAACACTTTTTAACTAACATCTTATTAATAGGTGGTCGATATCATATGTCCTTTACAAAAAAAAAGTCTTGGTCTAAATAACCAATGTAATATGTAATCTTATACTGGCAAAAAAACCAACACAAACTAAATACTGATAAATAAATCAAAGATATCGGTTCTTTATGTTTTGCATTAAAAGCTGATCTTGTTCTGACACTTCGCTTATGCCTCTTAGGCTGTACTGCGACGATGGATTTAAAATTAGACATGGCGGGTATATTACATTGAACAAGTGTGCATGATTATGACCTATGTACAATCTCTAAATAAACTTTACTGTTCAACAATGGTACATGGTCTGGTCATGGAGAAGCACATGATAGAGCTACATCTAGGCCTGTCCTCGGCAGCGGACTTTCTTTTGGTCTCTAATGCGTATTCCGCGGCCTTTTTAATTGACCTCCGGCTGTCTCTTTCTAAAGCCGAATTCAAGTAGGTGATGTCGTATGAGTCAGTGAAAGCAAGATGGCATATACGCTGGTCTTTAAAGTGTTTTCGTGGGGCACCTCTGCTACGTCGACCACTTGGGAAATAAAATAAAGTAAAACATTTCTATCTTTCAGTGTTTGTCTTGTGTTTTATGTCAAAGTATTAATTTGTATGCACTCAACTTACTTAGACTTAGATCCTTCCGCGCTGTTCGGTGCATTGGGCGGCAAGCTGTCTCCGAAAAGATATGTCACTGGCACTGAATTAAAATAAAGAATAAGCCAAATTGCTGCTTGTACTTGCAAAGGTAATACCCAAATTAGTCCTAGAGTGAAGGATTACAATGATAAAAACGCTGAAAGACTAGCACAACAGTTTAAAGTTTCCCTTTCAGATATTGCCATCTATGGAACAGATGAAGTTAAGGTCATCTATTTCTTTGGCCGATGGTTAACGAGCAGGGTGTCATGCGGCCAGCACAACGACTAACAGCTTTTACTTTACAAACTAAAAAATGTCCAAATTCAAAATCCCAGTCTTCACTGAGTTTCGAACCCAGGATCCCAGGTTCGGAAGCCATGCTCTAAACCACTCAGCCACCGCGCCCCAAGCACAAATACTGAGGTTTCCTAAAAAATTATCATTTTACTGGATGTTACACATTTCAGCCTGGCATTACGCCAGTGCTAGGACTCAAACCTGTAGCATTCTGATAGAAAACCTATTGTTTAAGTTACACAGTTATTGTGTGAAGAACATTAGAATAAGATTTTTTATCGTCATGGATGACAAAAAAAGAAATAATAATAAAGAACAAGGTAACAAAATCGGCACCCGAAGTGATAAAAAGGCAGGTTTCAATAATTTTAGAAAGAATACCAGAATTTTATCAAAGGCAAATGACAGAGAAGAATGGAAAAAAAAAAGGTTAACACCTCCAGTATGATGCCCCAACCGTCCAAGTGAAGGTGAAGCTTGATGTGAACCTGGCCTAATTGATGTCATATAAAGATTATCAAATTAATCTACTTGTTTAGTAAAGGGTCAATCTCTGATTCACAGAGTCTCAAGAAAAAAACACCAACCTTTTTTTCTTTTCCGTAAAAAAGAAAATGAAAAGAATTCCTTTTGCTAATATTCCGTCGTCTAACTGCTCGTGCAGCTGTGTTACATCTCTTGCTAAGATTGCCTTTTATGGTGGTGAAATAAACCAATTCCAGGACAGACGATGCTCAATACTGAGCTGTTGGAGGGGTGGTAGGATTAGCTAGTTGACGTCAGGGTAGAATTAAAATAAACTCGCCTAGTCTGCTACGTGAAAATCACAAAAGAGAAAATGAGATACGCGCAAAAAAAACAAAACAATAACAAACAAACAGAAAGGTATAAACCTAGATCCAAAACTTTTTTTTACAAAGCTTCTATTAACGTATTCTGGGTGGAGTCTTGTACACGTTATGTCTCCCACTTTTCAGTCTTGGATCAAGTTAAAACTTTGCACAATTATTGGATGACAAAATACGTAGATACTCCAGCGCCATCCGGCGCATTGGGAGGCAAGCTGTCTCCACAAAGAACTGTCCAAAGCAATCTCTGAACCCTCTTCCTACCTAATGTCCACTGCTCTGAGGCCTTCCGTGAAAGTCTGGTGCCAAGTTATAAGAGGGCGTTCCTGATTGCGCTTTTGTCGTATTGGCTTCCATGTCATCGAAACTCTTGATATGCGTAATTCATTTTGTTGGAGAACATGTCCAGGAAACCTCATATGACGCTCTGTCACAACCTCACTAAGTGGTCGACTGTTATCTCAGTATTAGATTTCCCTGTTGAGAGCCAATCTCTATAACTGACTCCTAAAATCGGTCTTAACCATTTTTGTTGGGCGACATTTAGTTTTTCTAAAGTTTGGCAGATGACTTCCATGTCTCACTTGCATATGCTGCTTTTTGGATGACGATGATTTTATTTAGAGGTATATATGCCCAATGGATTGTCTTGCCCTAATAGGGCGCAGCCTTTGGAAAATGCTCCCTGCTCATCGTTTGTTAAGATGCTGCCTTGGTATGTAAACTTGACTAACTCTTCAAGCTCTAACTCAGCAAGTCTGACAGGGGCAGCCTAGTTATATCCCAGTCGTCTTATCCAAGTTTGTGCGGAGGTTAATATTAGATGTCTCTCTATCTAGGCTGTCTGCCAGTTTTTTGTATGCATTAATTTGTAGCCCCGAGTAGTGCATCGTCATCGGCAAAGTCCAAGTCCGTCATTCGGTTTTTTTCACGCCATGGAATACCAAAGGCAGTCTGGTTCATTGCTCTCCTCATTATGTAGTCGATGGCTAGAAGAAAGTGGTAGAGAGACAAGACACACCCCTGTTTCACCCCTGTCTCACACCTGTCTCGATACTAAAAAAAACTCTAGCCTAAATTCACTAACTATTTTACAAGTTCAGCATATGAAACAAAAAAAAACAAAAAAAAAATTAGTATGATTATTTTTTAAAATAGACTTAGTAGGCCAACTAAACTAAAGGTCGTTAGGTTACTATTATTTTGTAACTAAAATAAGACTATAAAACATTTGACTTTTATAAGCACTTTTATAGTATCTTAATACTTTTTTTTTTCTGTTAATATTTTACAACTGTTTCTTTTTCGCTTAAATATGTATTTCATACTTTGTAAATAGTTATATAAGCAAGTGACCAACAAATTAGCTTGTACCTAACTACTGATTATAAATTGGGGAAAATACCAATGATTGTGTAGATACAACATATGGGTTCAATGAGGTTTGAAAGGGGAAGTATAACTAACAAAACTTATACTAAACCTGCAACCTACAAAATAAAAAAACAACAACACAAGCGCATGCTTATCTTCTTTAGTTCTATTTTTAAGCGATTCTGGTGTCTACGGGCCCTGCCACCTTCTATATCACGATATTGTAGATCATTCTTTCATCTTGCATTCCAGCGAAATTTATGGATGCAATTTTTGTATATACTTTTACTTACAGTCTCATAAAGGACGTAGACCTAGATCTATTAGTTAACCTATCCAGTATCTTTTGTTGATCGGCGCTGCATAGATCTAGGTGTGGTCTGCAATCTAAATCGCATAAAAATTTTATTAAAAAAATAGTTATTATGACTGTCAGGTATTAATTAGATATAACATAGAATGAAAACAGATCTGATCTAGAAAAAGTAAATTATGAGCTATTTTATGTGGCTTGCTACATTTACACGTAGCTATATATTGATTTTATTTTAATATTATTATAACCTCTATATCTATCTAATTAATCTGATTTCAATTGCTATTAAAAAAAATTGTTATATATCGACTAAATCTAGATCTTTCTGTTCCATGTACGTAGTCGGACGGAGATGGGGGCTCAAGTTACCCCTCCCCCGAAATAAAAATCTCTTCCTGCCGGAAAGGGGATTTCGGTGACTATAGTTTTGATTTAGTTTTTACAATATCTTTTTTAGGATTTTGAGGTTCAGCCCCCACTTCACAAATCCAGAAGTCCTCATGCCCACAGGTCCACAAGTCAACCCCTAAGCAGCTCACAAAGCCAACATGTCCACATTTCACAAGCCCATACGTCCACAAGTCTACTAGCCACTACAAGTCCACAATTCTACAAACCTTCAAGTCTACTAGCCCAAAAGTCTACTAGCCCACGAGTCCACAAGCCAACAAGTCCACTAGTCGACATTTCCAAAGTCCAAACGTCCACAAGTACAAACAAACAAATTCATTGAAAATATTAGGTCTAATGTCATGTTTATCAAAACCTTGGGGCCTCCAGCCATTATCCAAAGGTCAATAGCATTCAGCCATTTTGGCAATTTTATCAAATCTATAAGAAAACCAAATAACAAGACATTTGATATTTATTACACGAACCGCGTCAAAATATTGTTTTCTTTTCCTTAGCAGCTCGTTGCTTGGACTCGTTCCAACACTGGACGTATCCCATGACTATAAGAGCGATGTTTGCGTGACGTAGCGAGACGGTATCATTGCAAAGTGTCATCTCTGGCATCACCAATTGGAGTGAATGGACGTTGTTTTTTTCTCCTCTCCGATGCCTCAAATCATTTTCGTCAGGTTTTTATTTCCCTTTCGCGTCTTTCTCTGGATCTGTCTCTTTCTCTCTCTCTGTTTCTATTTCTCTCTCTCTCTCTCTCTATTTCAGTCGTTCCCTCTCGTTCCCTCTCTCTTTCTTCCCTTCTCTCTTCCTCTATCTTTCCCTTTCTATGTCTCCCCCTCATTCCCCTTCTCCCCCCCCCCTCTCTCTCTCAGTCTCTTTTTTTCTATTCCTCTCTCTTTCTTACTTTTTCTCTATTTCTCCAAATGTATTGGTGTTATGTGGTATCGCTATCAGACTGATACACGATGGTTTCTTTCACTTTGTTATGTAGACGCTACAAAGTGAAATCTGCATTGAAATAAACAAGATTAGCATAGAAACAAAGATGGCTATTTTAAATACAGGAGCTTGCCTTCATTGACGTAGATAAACGGGAAGGGGAGGAGTTAGATGACAGAAAATGGCGTCCGAAAGATTTTTTTGGAAGAGCTCTTACAGCGGTCGGAGGATATACATTTGAGACCAAAAGAAAAAGCGTCAGTGACTGACCTAAAGCATTGACAAGACGATCTCTAAGTCTTCCTCTATAATTATATACACTTGTTTAATTCAATTGAATTAAGAATTGAATAACAAAATAAGTTCACCTCACAAGGGAACTGAAGACATTGTGCAGTAGATTTCAGGTCGTAATGAGGTCGATGTTGTGACAATAAACAGTTTGCTAAATATTGCCCCTCCCCCCACTCAAATGAGTTATATCATTGTCACCATCATCTAGCCCTCCCCCTTGTGATCGAAGATGCGCACATTTCTCATTTCCTATGGACTCGAAGATAGGTGACTGTAGAGTCCAATCCCCATTTTATAAAGCCGGCCGCATACGTGGCATGGACGGGTTTGGTCAGTTGCAGATAGGCCTGCTTCTTCTCTTAGCTTTTTGTTGGTTCGGCGCTCTTTCACGCTGGCCACTCTTCTTGCTTCAAATCTTGAGACTTCGAGACTCACAGCTTCACGCCACGAGGAGCGATAGAGAGCTAGTGCTTCCGAGCCTTGAAGTAAAGTAAACAAAAAGTTCCCTTTTCAGACCTAGTAATCTATGGGGCAGATGAAGTAAAGTTCATCTGTTTCTATGACCTACGGATAACGAGGGTGTCACGTGGCCAGCACAACGACCAACCGTCTTTGCTTTTTCTCCAACTAATGTCAGTTATCCATTAGAGCTGGATGGACTCAGAGGCCCACTAAAGATCCCGAAAGTAAAAATCACAGTCTTCACGAGGTTCAAACCCCAGGTCCACGGTTCAAAAACCAAGAGCTTTAACACTCAGCCACCGCGCCTCCTATCGTCAACATTATCAGCACACATTTTCCATTGCTGCCTGGGACATCAAATCAATGCGGGTCTTTGTGATCCAGCAAATGGTTCCAGTATATGGTTCCAGCATATCGCTCCAACATATGGTATTTTTCCAGCATAAGGTTCGAGCATATGGTTCCAGCATGTTGTTACAGCATATGGTTCCAGCATTTGGTTCCAGCATATGGTTCCAGCATATGGTTCCAACATATGATTCTAGAATATGGTTCCTGCATATGGTTCCAGGTGAAAACTTCTGAACGTTAGAACCTCACAACCTTTAAGTTTTGTCCAAGTTACCTCCCCTCTATCTTCTGCTCCTTGGTGTCTTACTCGTTGTGGTCTTTGTCTATAGGTCCGAGGTCAATCTGACTCCGTGCCCCATTATCTGCAAAAGTCAGTTGCGCATTCTAAATACATAGGGTTAGAGACTTTCCAGTATTCCGAAGTATCGCGTCAATAGCGTCAAACCAAAAGTTCGTGCATAAACGTGTTTCAGGGGAGTTGGAGAGTTCTCTTTTTTAATTTCATCTTCAGCTCACAATAATCGGCCTCTCGTTTTATGTCCTGAAACCAAGGCCATTGAAAGCGTGTGTTTTCTAAAGCGTGTGTTTTCTAAAGCGTGTGTCTTCTCAAGCGTGTGTCTTCTCAAGCGTGTGTTTTCTAAAGCGTGTGTCTTCCAAAGACAATTTAATGTCACACACGATCTGAAGGAGTAGATCTAAGACCAGCCATCTTCACCCCCTTCGCGTACACGCAGAGATTTATTGTATTCTCTGCCCCCTCACTATTTCACTCCCCACTTCCACCACCCCACCTAACGTTCCACACACCACACACACACTCTCTTAGTGTACTCTTTTGTCCCAGACGTGCAGTGATGGATGTCCCCATGCGCTCCGTACATTAAAGCGAGAAAAACGAAAAGGTGATCGATGTTGAATGTAAGATAATGACTGGCATTCACCGGACACCTTAATGCAATAAATGACCAAGTCTGATTTCTCTACCTCCCCCTCCAAGTTTACCTCCCATCTCTCCCCAACCACCAAATGCGTCCTATTTCTCTTCACGCACAGTCTCTAGCCATTACCCAGAATTCTCTACCCCAATGTCCTCTAAGTCTCACTAGACCTTTTCTCTTTTTTCCTTGTAACAGTTCGTGTCCAAAAATATAAATGTGGTATTTGTTGACATCTAATTGCTCTCCCTCTCCCCCCCCCCCTCTCTCTCTCTCTCTTGTATCATCCCCACCACACTTCTCTTATTCACGATTCTTTATAGATTCGGAGATGAATAAAAGACATTCATTAATCCGACAGAATGAACTTTTTCCTGCATTGAACAGCTTACCCAACTCTGGGAAATTAATTTCCGACCTCAGAGAACTTAAACAACACCGAAGAGTAAAAAAAAAAAAGCCTAGCTGGTTATAATGATAGTTAGGTCATACTGACAGAAAGGTGGATACGGTGAGACCAGGCCTTCAGTACGTTCAGTAACTCTTAAGATTACATTTTCAGTTGTAATGATAGATTTCTGATTATCATCTATCCTTGTATGATACATCCAGACATCAAATTGAAAGGGAGATTATACGCAGTAAAGAATAGGAAGTCTAAATAGTTTTATTTATAACTTCAATATATTCTACAATTTTAAAATGCACTGTTTATTCATATAGAAGTATATTTATTAAGCTACACAGATAATATTAATTAATCGACCCTGCAGGCCTTAGAGTGGAGTATGGCAGCAGAGGAGACACAGAGGAAGACCAAAAAGAACATGGCGACGCAGTAGACTAGAGGAAGCCGAGAGTACCGGGAAGAGCTGGGACAACATCAAAAAACTAGCAAGAGACCGTGGAGAGTGGCGTGTTTTTGTCGAGGCCCTATGTTCCATGAGGAGCTTAAAGGAATGATGATCACGATGATGATGAACTTGCTGTCCTGGGTTAGATTGTGTACACACGATAGCGTTCAGAAAACTCAGATAGAGAAAAGGAAGAATGAATTGGAAGAACAAAATGTAACGAGACAGAATGAAGATACAACGAGAGAAGGGTTGGAGGGTTGATATGTAGAATTAGGGACAATTTGAAATTAGGGGAAAAAAATGAAATGAGGTAGGCGAGGAGATAAATAAAGAGAAAAGAAAGTGAGAGAGAGAGATAGAGGGAGGGAAAGGAAAAGAGGAGAAGATTAAGAGAGGGAGAGAAATAAAGGAGGATTAAAAGAGAGATGGAGGTAGAGGAAAAATAGTGATGGGATAGCGAGAGGAAGAAAGTGGAGGAGAGAGGGGGTAGAGAAGTAGGGAAAGAGAGGAAGAGTGAGAAAGTAAGAGAAAGAGAGTGAGAGAGAGAGAGTAGAAGATAAAGAGAGTGAGATAAAGTGAAAGAAAGGAGGTGGGAGAAAGAGACGGAAATGAAATGGAGGAAGAGAGAGTGGTAGTGAAGGAGATAACGGTAGGAGGAAGAGATAGAGAGAGAGATAAAGATTGGGAGGGAGTAAGAAAGAGAGACAGACGGAGAGAGATTTAAGGAAAGAGAGTGGATCCCCCCCTCAATAAAAAAGAGAACAAAGACCCAAATGTTGTAACAACACAGAGAGAAAGAGAAAGACATTAACAAATTCAAGGACAGGTAGGCAAAGAAAAAGAGCGACATTGACAAAGGGAGAGAGAGAGAGTCTGTTGGTCAAGAAATCAAGAGAGAAACAAGAAGGAAGACATTGAAACATTTACTATCACAAAGTCTTTCTTCTCACCGCTGAGTCTCTGCTCAATTCATCACTGGCCAGATTATAGGAAGACTGATGAATTTCTCTTTCTTTTACTTTTTTTCCTTCCTTTTTAAACTTTCTCTTCATTTGCATATCTGGGACGTTTTTCTCTCTTTGTTTTGTATTGTCTGTCTGCCTGTGTGTGTGTATAGGTGATTGTCTCAAGAGGATCTTATTTCTTTTTATAATTTTTTATTTAATTTTTGTTCTTGTTTCTAGGGATATGAGTTAAGGATAATATATTAGAATTTTTACAACTAGACCTATTCAGTTTGATCAAGTGCAAATATGGACCTCATATTTTCTAACAGTTTTAACTCTTTCTCTCCGTAATTATTTACCACATTCTGGTGGAATCAACGTTGGTATCGTCAGTTAGGAGAAAAAGAGTTAAGATTTCAATGGAAAGTAGAGCTTCATAAAACGGGACAAGCTTTTCTTGTGGAGCGAACACTGTTAAGTCCAACTGCTTCATTAACAGAAGAATTGGTTACATTAACATTGTTATACTCAACACTGAGGACAACGGACAGTGCGATTAAAGACTTCCGAGAGAGTTGTTGTTTTTCTGATTGAATGTCTGTAATCTCCACTTCACCGGGGACAAAGGTTTTTACCTTTACCTTTCCTTTGCCTATCCCTTAGTCCAGGGATGGGCTAATTATGGCCCGCGGGCCACATGCGGCCCGCCGGAGTGTTTAATTGCGGCCCGCGGACACCTACAGATATAAGGTGTGCCCACAGTATATACATATAAAAATGGAGATATATTAAAAATAATTCCAAGTAGGCTATTTGTATAAATTATTGAAACTGTCACATTATAAAAAATTTCAAGTAAACGAAGATTAAGCTAATTGACTATACTTCAATATACTCAGTCTAAGACACTATCTCAGGCCAGTATTTATTCAATGCTATGAAGAACTGTGTTAAGTGTTGGGTATGCTTGGAACAAGATGGCAAGTGTAACAACTGATGAAGCTCGATCTTTGACTGAGAAAACAGTTTGTTTGTTGTTGTTTTAAAAAATATCCCAACCATAAACTCTAAACAGGAAAGTTTGCACAAAGCTGCATAAAATTACCATATTCTTGATTAATAATAATAGTGAAACTATTTATAGTGAAATAGATAGAGGTACATTACTTTTTTTTTAGATTCCTTAATTATGGAATTCCTAAAAGCAAATTTGAAGACGCCAAGAACCAGCTTTCAATACCGTCAGCTCAGCATTTAGCGCTGATACTGATTTAGCTCCAAAGAACATAACTCCATGCAAATTATGACCTGAAAGAGAAGTTCCAGTCAGTTCTTCCACGGGTGCCTAATGGGTTCCAGAAGCCTTATTTCCATACTTAAAAATTTTTTGCTGCTAAACTTTCACATTATTTGGGTAAACATACATTTGTGAACAAACATTTTTTGTGTGTAAACTTAACAAGTGTATTCAAAGGTTGATTTTAGCCGACTGTAATTTTACAGCAGTCACAAGGATAACAACTAGTAAACTAGTTCCACAGTTCCGGAACATTACGAACGAGTATAAACAGTTAAATACTTCACATTAAGTACAACTGCATATTTGGGGTTGAAGGTTGTGATGTAAAAAGACAATAGCATATTTTTTTAAATCGTAAAATTGGTTTCAGAAATAGCTAGCTCTTGTTGTAATTCCTCAATTAGGAGTGTGAAAAAAAGAATGTATAATATGCGGCCAACCATTCCCAAAATTTTGTCAATGCGGCCCTCGATACAAAAATGTTGCCCACCCCTGCCTTAGTCTGTTGGACCTTTGGACCAATTAATACATTTAAAATATTACAAATTTAAAAAATTGGGTTCTATTAAATGTTATTTAACATTTTTAATCTTTATATATAATGTTTTCTCCTTTTGAAATCTCGAGTTGAGGGAGTGTCGTTATTTACCGCCAAGGTCTTCAGGAGACTGGTAGAGTTGTTCGGATTGAACATGGTGAATTGTTAAATATTGTTATAACTCTGCCATGCGCACCGCAATCCAGCCTAGTGCAGAAAGAAGGTTCGCACTATTAGTGACAAGTGTTGACATTAGAGGGAGAGAACGATTTCCGCCCAAGTGAGAGCTGCTGTAAAGATGCTGTGCTCAAGACATGTTGTTCTACATGTATTTGTAATGTCCTGTAAATAAACATCTATGTCTCGTTGAGTTGCCTCCCTTCAGTTATTACAATATTTATGTCAATTCTTTTTTTTCTATGTATATAAAAATCTTTTAAATGACATTTCAGACACTAAAATTTATTTAATAACATCTATACAATTTTTAAAACAAACATTTTTTTTTAGGAAACCTCAGGATGTGCACTATTCAATTTAGCATAGCCACCATAGGAATCCTTGGGCCTTAGGCCTCTTTTCTTTGCCTTTTTTTTTGGGTTTTATATGCCTCTAGAACAACATGTCTTGAGCTCACCAAACAGTTTTATAAGCTTCAACAAAATAAGATCAAAATACACACGAAAATGCTTCTCTTTCTCTCAGACAAAACCACCACCACACACACACACACACTTATGTATACACACTTGATTGTACTCTACATGTTAATCCGGTTTTTCATTGTCCATGATCATGTTAGAGTTATAGATCCTGGCTGGTAAAAAAAAATGAGTTATGGGCCTTATGTTTTAGCTGATTGGGTGGATAATTGATTGGTCAGGAATTCATTATTGAGCTGTAAAAATGGGCTTTTTTATTTTTTGGTTGAAGACTGATATTATTTTTTTTTTTAATTGTCTTTTAGTTTGGATATTTTTATTATTCCCCACATTTATTACCAAACTACTCTGTACTTAGAAAAGTTCGAGATGCTAAAATGTACAGAGGTAGTACGTACAGTCGATATACAGATAAATACTATCTATCTATCTATCTATCTATCTATCTATCTATCTATCTATCTATCTATCTATCTATCAGCTTTATGTTAGTTTATCTTTATATAATAAACCTAATCAATGAAAAAATATTTTTTGTGATATATTTTTATGCAAATTTGTTCTACTTTGTAAACAGATAACTAGAAATAATACACACAAATTATATTTATTGTGGACCGTAGCCCATGCCGCAGTGTACAATATCCATTATAATAACTCAATATTAGGCCTAAGACGCGTAGAAGATGGGTTTAATTGGGTATTTCTTTACTGACTCGAAAGTACATTAAAAAGTTAGATCTGCACTAGATTAGAGCAAAAGAACAAAAGAAGGACCAAAGACCACTTGTTGTGATTTTGACAATGTCAAATGTGCCCTTCTTTTTGTTATAAAGTTTTGTGTTTAAAAGGCCGGATCAACGTATTTTATACTCTTAGTTCTGTGTATGCCTCAGATTTGGTGCCAGGGTGTAACACTGTGTGCTGCAAACTGCCTAAGGGTCATCTGTTATCCTCCGGATAATCTCCCGAAGCCTTTCCCATGTTTGGGTATAGCTGAAAAGCAGCGGAGGTTTGAATTCTGAGTTTTCCTTCTCTAAGGAAACTAGATACTCCTGTCAGAAGCTTTTTGGTTTAGGCGCCAGTTACTCTCATTTGCGCCGTTTTTGTTTCTCAGTTTCACTAGAGCAGGGGATCTCAACCTGTGGGTCGCGACCCCTTTTGGTGTCGATTGACGATTTGCCAGTGGTCGCCTAAGACCATCGCAAAAAATATGGATTGTTTTTTCTATTCATCTATTGTTGTGTGTGTGTGAGGGTGTTTGGGTGTCGAGACAAAGTGAGGGATTGTAAAAAGGGGTCGCCGAGCTTAAAAGGTTGAGAACCGCTGCACTAGAGCCAGTATCTGAACCACACTCTAAGACCAGGAGTTGGACTAGTTGTCAGACGCTATTTGAGCCGCCTGCCATTGGAACATTTAACCTGAGGTGAACATATGACAGGCAATGTCAACCGAGACTGTGACAAGGTAGTGGAGCGCTAATATCCATTACCACTTCCGCCAAAGACAAATTTTACGGATCCTCCAAACAAGTTCACATAATGTACAATTGTCTTACATAGATCATACACTTCATCTTAAAGCCATTACGCTAATAAGCATTAGTCTATGTCCCTTTTCACCTGCAGTTTTGTAGCCTAGTTTGGGGGGGGGGCGGGCTTCTATTTATGAAACAACTTCTGTTGACAGTAACCCCCCCCAGCTGTTCCTCCCACCCCAAAACATACACAGGCTTCTCAATTCCATTTCTCTGAGGTACTATAGCTGACAAACGGAGCCACAGCCCGCATACTTAAAGTCCGAATACGACCAACGATTCCAAACTTAAAATATATGACAATACACCGCATTCGATTCCTCGCATGTTATACACTAAGAAAAGACAACACGCCGCAAACGGTATCGAATATATTAATGGCTAATCCAATATCGACCATCATTAGCTTATGATACCATATTGTTAAAACAAAGGCCCAACTTATGTCACGTGGTCCATGGTGTCTGATCGAGACTCACTAGTTGTTCGTGTTGGTCAATTAATAGCCATTAAGTCCTGGGTGAGGCATCACTAACTGTAATTTCCCAGGAGTGTGCGTAAGGGCCACGCAGGTGGGGGGGGGGGGGGGGGGTGGAACGGCAGAAGTCGTATTGCTCGCGTCCAAAGACTCTAGTGACCTGAGGCACGGACGTAATATTACCTAATGTACTATTGACTAATTGATCTAATGACCAGGCAATTTGGTCTTGTGTATGGGCTACCTGAATATGCGAGTTAAGAGAGTTTTAGCAATCTCTATCTATCTATCTATCTATCTATCTATCTATCTATCTATCTATCTATCTATCTATCTATCTATCTATCTATCTATCTATCTATCTATCTATCTAACCATCTATTTCTTCTAGTTCATAGTTATAAGATAACATTACATTCCCTTCTAAGTACAGTGTACACTCACTCTTTGTTCACAAGTCTTTTCTATTTCTTTGTATCCTATTCTATAAGTATCTTGTACCTGATGTGTACACTCACTTAACCAGGATTCTTTCCCGGAAAGGGGGGGGGGGGATAAAAATATTCCTTTTTTTTTAAACCTAACATTTATTAGTTATGAAGAGATAAACAAATCACTCTGGAAGTTGTTTAAAGGATTTTGGTCTTCTTTTGTTTAAAAAGTATTTCAAATGTTTTTCTTGTTACCATTCCTCTTATTAGCTTGCTAACTCTTCGTGTATTTAGGAACCTAGACACAGATCTCAAAAAGGCTTTAACGATTTTTCTAGACATATCTAGAAGTTATGTATACCTGTGGACAAAAAATGTACTAACTGACCACACGGTGAAATCTCAGGTTTAACCTTTTTTTTTTTTTCATATCATTATCGGCTTAAAATAAAATTTAATCTATTATGAACACCTTTCAGTGAGAATTTCCGCATGTAATCAGTAAAATGTTAAATATAACAAGAAAAATATTTGTAAAATATATTATTTAAAAAAGACAATACCTCCATTTTAAATTTTAATTAATAAACTTAAAATATTATAAAACAATTTTTAAAAAATAATTTTAAACATTTTGGCTCCGTTCGGGTATCAAACCCATGACTGCGTCATCTGCTCGAACATAAGTATTTTCTGATTCCACCAACGAGGAAGACAAACTTTTTGTGATTATTTATTGGTATGTTTATTATAGATCTAACAGTAGACCTAAAAGTCTTATTTAGAACTATTTATATCTAGTCTAGATCTACTTCTAGATCTATAATCTAGATGTAGTCTACATTAGAATGACATAAAAATATAAGCAACGGATGAATGAAATTCAATGAAATTGAAGCAACTTTAAATTTACTCAGTTATACGTTAAAACGGCTGACTACTCCATGTTGGCTCTAGACCTAGATATTGTCTCAAGCCAAATTTACATTTATTTATTTTTTACTTTAAGAACTATAACGGTCAGGCTAGAGTTTTCTCGTGTGACCAACGAGCTGGCAATTTTTTTCTCAGCGATTTAGGAAAATCGTTAGAGTTGTTTTTAAGATCAGCGTCCAGCTTCCATGACTTGAATAGCGCTCTTATAAAAGTAGAAGTTCATGAAAATTGTTAGTACTGTCTTGTGTACAATACTGCCTTTTTATTGTTTCCGAGTCTCCAAATTGGAATGTACTCTTGAGTACATTTACATAAGGGCGTACTAGTTTGTTTGTTTTTTCAGTGAAAGAGGTGGAAATTGGAGCGGTTAAAAATGTTATAAATGTTCCATTTTATTTAAAATCTATCATTCAGTTGTTGAGAGCAAAGTGATCAATAGTAAAGATCACTATTTCGTATTGGGATGGTGAATTATATATGTATATTCATTGAAATTCTACACCGAGCATCAAATATGAATGTCTATCTCTTAGAAATAAAAATCTTGGACTAAGTCCTTAACATTGATGTTTTTTCTTTATTGAAAGAAGAGAAACAAAATAAAAAAGTAAAAAAAAAATATTTACATATTTTGAAAGAATTAGTGTTTTTATATAACAAAGAAGTTATATTTAAACTTATTTTGTACTCACTTAGTCCGAAGGAAAGTACTAGTGGAGTGGCTTGCCCCCACCCGATCACTCCCTAATTCCCAAGGATAGCTGAGAAAGGGGGATCGTAACCTTGAGTTCACAGAAACGAAATACCGTAAATGTGCAGTTCTACCCTGTAGTAAATAAATATTTATTAAAGACAAATCCTTTTCTTTTTTATTAACTACACACTATCTTGTCACGTGACTAAAATAGCTTCCTCTTCTTCGTTCTCAAAATGCTTTAGGGTTCAGACAATTAGTCTTATATCTTACATGAAATGTGCAGTGTTTTCCAGATTAGGCAAATCTCCATACAGTTTGTTTTCTATGAGGTGCTTTTGGGCCATTATCTTCACCTGGATTATATGCAGCTCTCAAGGACGTGCTCGGCATGCATAATGGGACAATGTTCCCTAGTTTATAGTGCCATGTTCCCAAACAGGTTTGGCCTCATTCTATACTACGTTTAGGAAGAGAAAAAGGATTCATCAATCATGAAGCGTGGTTGAGAGGCCAAGTGCGCTTGAACTTGGCTTGGCTTGGCTACCTAGAAGAGGGCTCGTGGTCCGACTCGGGCAGAGTTGTGTTTACTGAGCGCCTAAAGGCAGCATGGAAAACCAACTCCTAGATACCCCCTCCACCCCACTGGTCCTCAAATGAGCTTGGACCAAAAGCGCTCTGAGCATGCAATAAGCATGATAGTAGCGCTGTATAAAAGCTATAATAATGTAATAATCGCTAGTTTTATATAATCATTTCGATCAAAGCTTGTATCGACTCTCTCTGTCTGTCTGTCTCTCTCTCTGTCTGTCTGGTACAATATTTGTACTTGCTATTTTTCCCACATACATCCTTAGATCAAGTTGAAACTTTGCAAAACCTTGTATTGTAGCTTACAAAACAAGAATCCATTTTTAAAATTAACCAATTAGTGAACTTATTATTGGTAATTATTTATTTTAATTGGCATTGAAAAAGGAAAATAATAGCTACACTAACTGAGAGATATGGCTGTATATATGGAGCTATTCCCCCTGATTACGTTTTGTACACATTAGTTCTCCCACTTCCCATTCTTGGATCATGTTGAAGTTTTTCACAATAATTCAAAGTTGATGTCATTACAGGAACCAATACAAAAAAAAATTAACCACTTAGTTAATCAATAAGTGGTAAGTAAGTAATTTTAATTCATATAGAAAAAGGGAGCTTATTCCTGCAGTATTGAGATGCATGGAGGTGATTTTGCTTTTCTTTTTATTAGATGTGATTTCCGTTTTATTTACATTTTGAATAGTTTGTCCCCACCATAACAAAAGACGTTGGTTCAGTTAACTTGTAGATTAAAAAGGTGATGGCTCCAGTGACAGTCTAGTCATACAGTTAAAGAACTGAAGAGTACTAAAGAGCTGGTTTCTTTATTTGTTTTAAGGTTGAAGTGAAAAGGGGGATAATAAGTGTTGTTACTTTTAATGTCAAGAAGAGTTAGTTCCCTTTAGTACATTATTTAAGTCTTCATTGACTGTGTTCAATTACCACTTTCTCTAATTTGGGCTGACCAGTGGACCTTAAGTTTAAACTATGAGATGTTGACATAATTCATGTGTGTTATTGTGCTCTGACCTTGTTACTCAAGAGGTGTGTGCTACTGAAATAGAAATGTGGTTTTTCTATAACGAGCAAAGTAGATTTTATTTATTTATTTATGTTAGTAATCAGTTGGTTTCTGTAAATCTATCTACTTCATCTCTAGTTTGAAAAATATCCTCTTCTGTATGTGTATCTTTGAAACACTGCACTCATCCTTAATCTTCCGAATGGAAGACATTGCCATTAATTAATCAATTAATATTCTAAAGACCAGTTTAGGGTTGAGTGGTATTCAAAGGCAAACTTTTGATTTGAGACGAGACGGTAGTGTTTCACAATGATGACAGTCCTTTGAATTTTCATTTTTTTTTTATTTTATTGTGTTGACCTACGAGAATACGGCTTTTATTTCCTTATTTATTTATGAATTTTTATATATATTTTTTTGTAAATAAACTCCTTATTATTATTTGTTTAACTGCGACTTTGCTACGTCCATTATTTGAAGGTCTTAGAAAGTTCTATAGCTAGAGGCTGGGACGTAAAGCCCAGGAGAATGGAGAGATGTGCTAGGGCAGTTCGGGCGGGGGGGGGGGGGGGGAGCTCCAAGGGCAGTAACGCCACTGGGATGGATGATAGTTAATAGCCAGGATAGTATAGTATGGGACCGCTAAGTACCACAGGACTAACTTGCCAGTACAGAAGTCATTAGTCTTATGACCTAATCTTATGACAAGGCTAAGTAATAAGAGTAATAAGAATAGAAATAATAATAAGGATTGTCTCATAGTACAAACATTAACGAGGAATGCAGTATTTCACGAGGTCCCAGCTGTGACAGACATATTTGGCCACATCCAGTGCAGACATAACGGTTGTCTGCCAGAGGTCGGTTTTTGCTTTCTTTCCGTTGTCTACTTCTCTCCTCAGCTATCTGCTGTTCACGGCCGTCTCAGACTTCCAGGCAACTGTGAAGGACATTCTGAGTGGTACAAACCTGCGCAAGACAATTATCACTTTAATAATGTCTAACCGCCATCACATCGAGTATATTATTATAATACAAGGGAACTAACCAAATTATTAATACTTTGTGATGTACTTACAACGTACAACATAAATTATAATCAATACAAATGAAACAAACTCACAAAAACCTTTGATTAAATGTTTAATATGTTTGTATTTTTAAAGCTACAATAAATTAATTTTAAAAAAGGTATATAACAATTAAAAAGGTTTACGAATTGATGGGATAGACTGAAGAGTTAAGTGCACATGTTTTAAGGACAAAATTGACAATATAAGAAAAACAAATGTTGAACGAAATGTGACATGTATGCGTGCAAGAAACTTGTTTGACCTATAACCCTGTGCGAGGTTAGAGTTCAGCCAAAACAAGCCAAATTCAAATAAAAACATATTTACGTCACTAGACGAACCAGACACACAAACAATGTAGTAGTTGGCAGCCGTATAAAAAGCAATGCTTGAATGGAAGCTTTGAAAAATGGATTCTGGAAAATAAAAGCTTTGAATATATACAATGAAATTAGAGCTTAGAAAGTAAATTTGACTAAAGATAGAGGGGAGTACACATTTATAGTGATGAGTTTAAGATACAACTACTGTATATCGTTGGTTTTTTTTTATACGAGCTTACAGTTGGCATCTAAGCCGGGTTTTTGTTTCATGTTAAATTGAAAAGATTTTTTTTTATAATTTCAACGCAACGCATTGTAAATAACTTTGACACGTTTTGTTATAAAGAGAAAAAAATTATCGCTAGGCATTTTATATGCGCTTATAATTGTTATTGATGTATCAATATTCATATATATTATATAATATATATATTTATAATAATTTTAAATTATTTTTTTTTCGAGTTGAAAAACATTTTATTCAAATATGTTGCTACTGGATATATAATGCACAACTGCCCTTATTTTTAGTCTCTCGATAGAATGTTACCACTTACGGCAGTGTCACGAAATAGAAGAGCGTGTTATGAAGTTTGAAGATTAAAAAAGGAATGTTCTATCTCATATGTGCTTTACAACTATCTGCGACCTACATATTTTTCTATAAACAACCAAACAAAGCCGTCGTTATAGTATCCATATATTGTTGCGTCAAGCTGAAAATAGTAGTGATATAAGATCTTTCAGGCCTATGAATTATTATGCTTACTAAAAAACTGAAATGTATAATTATGCACACAAATTTACGTTCAAGTCATACTAATAAAAATAGTTATGAAGTTGAATTATTATTATTAGCGCGTTATGTAATATCAAGAATAAGATAATAGGGTCAATGATTAAAAGTATTGGGACATGGATAGGTATGGATAGTTATAGATAGGTATGGATAGGTATGGATAGACACCAAGAAGTAAAATTCTAAATCCAGACAAAAATATTTACTTTGAGTATTGAATTAAAGGTGCAGGCAAAGGGGAAAAAATGTGATACAGGACACGACACACGCACTCTAGCAGACACACACAGTACAAGACACACATGCACTCTAGCAGACACACACACTACAAGACACACATGCACTCTAGCAGACACACACACTACAAGACACACATGCACTCTAGCAGACACACAAAGTAAAAGAGTACACACATGCACTCTACAGACAAACACAGTACAAGACACACACACACTCTAGTAAACACACAGTACAAAACAAACACGCACTCTAGCAGTCACACAGTATACACTTTCTAGCTGAGAGTCAATACACGCAGTACAGTACCTTTAAGAGATACACACATCACAAGACACACACACTCTAGTCCAACACACAACCACGAGTAAGGGCCTATATCTTCTTGCCTTTATAAAAGTTCAATGAACGTAGCAATGAATAAATAAAGGGAGGTCTTAAGCCCGAAGCGTGCAGTAGTAGTGCACACACCTTTTTTGTCTGGACGTCAAATACATTTTGTGTTGCCGGACTCATCCCCGAGAACAATCCAAAAGTCCAGCGGAACCAAATATCTACAGCACTATTACGCACCCTGGGCACAAGTATCAAGGGGCTGGATAGAACATTGCTATATTTGGCCCGCAGGTCGTAGTTTGAGCGAAAATTGGTGTAAGCAAACATAATTATAATTGTATTGACTTGTTTTTACCAAGTAAAACCTCTTTTTGAAAACTAAAAAAAAATAATCTTTTTTTAAATGCTTTTTTAATAAATCAAGTTGCTAAACTGTTTCTATATCAACTATAAAATCAAATCATTCTAAAATATATAATAATAACTAAGATGTTCCTCTCTCTCTTTCTCTCTCTGTATTTGATATATCTGATCGTGTCTACAACTCACTCTTAAGTAATTTAAAAATCTAATTCATGTTATTGTTTCTTGCACTTTCTATGTTCTAAGAAGTAAATAATCACAATGCAAAATGATATCAATCTACACACTCGCAACCATGAACATTGAACATTGAAAAGTATCTACGTCAGTTTAAGAGCAAGATCATGTGACCTAATGGACAATGAAGAAGATAAACGACAATAATAATTAGCGAAGCCAAAAAAAAAAACAAAAAAGGATTATCTTTTCTTGACAGCTATTGAAAGTTCAGACCAAAACAATATAGACAATTTACGGGAGATAACAATGAAATTTACAACTAAATTAGTTACGAATGAGTGTGGTAACTTGACAATGTTTGCTATGAAATAAAAAAAAATTATCAGTAATTTTTAGAGTTATTAAATGTAAAAAAAAATATATTTATCTCTCAGCATCTTTTATTACCAGCATCTACAAAAGTAAGCTATTATGATGTAAACATGGTTTAAAACATCACAGGTTATGCCAGGCAGAAATAAAGATTTACCATCACATTTTTTGATCTAGTCTATTATGCCTTCGGTCAATACAACGTTTAGTCTTATACTAGATGACATATATCGGACACCAAAAAAATTTATACGTGATAGACTTAGGACAAAAATGTGGGGGTTTGACCAAAAAATAAAAATACAAGCAAAACTATTTTGACATGTTTGATAAAAAGATGTTTTTTTGTTCGTGAGATGAAATGCTTTATTCTTTAGAGGCCGCAGAAGTCCCTTGGCCTTCGGAGGCGTCTTCGGGAACGTCGGGCTCGTCTCCTGGTCCCTGTGAGGCTTTGGCGAAGGAGATGAGGACCATGGAGAGTTCGTCCTTGTCGATGCGGCCGTCGTGATTGAGGTCACACTCCCGGAGGAGGATGTCCTTAAACTCTTCAATGTCGTCAGCGTCGTAGTCCTAGATCGGGAAAACCAGAAGTTTAAAAATAGTTTGATTTTCTTGTGATGTTTTGTAAATATGAGACCTAAATATAGGTTTATTCTAATCATGCGATAAAAGATGGCGAAATCTAGGTCACGAGGTGCAGTAGTCGGTAACGACATTTGTGGCAGAGTGACAACATCCCCTTGTATCAAGGAGGGTTTGAGTTCGAATACGGACTGGGTATACTGAGCAACCAAACGTAGCTGAAGCCTCCTCCCTCCCCACCCCCTTGCGGGTGCCGCCCCAGATGTCCACAATAGAGCTTCAATTCTAGCCACTGCTGAGCAAGCTAGAGCATGAAAGATACGCTATACGAACGCAATTCAACACACACAAAAGTAAATCATTATTTGGATGCATAGCAACAGAACTAGAAAAACGATATCGGAAATAAAACGAAGAGCTAATAAAACCGAAATTGAAGGATAAAAAAAAAAAAACACTGAAATTTTCGTTTTCGACTAAATTTACTGTCATATTTATTTATGTTTATATTTCTATTTCAGTTTCAGTTTAATGTAATTGTCGATTGAACTGTGTACGTTTCTGGCCTAATGACATTTCTACTCAACTTTCTGAAATATGAAATGGACCAGCAAGAGTGAAAAGGGAAAACCTTAACCAGAGTTTAAACTCATGTTTTAATTTAATTAGTTTGTTTAATGCGTCATACTTATGATGAGTAGGACAATGATAAAGATATGGAAAGTAGGGAACATATGTATTCAATAATATCTTCATGTTAATTTTATATTCCGAGCCCTAAGGCTTGGGGGCAGGTGGTGCTCAGCGAGTCTCTGTGTCGCAGTATTACCTCCTGGACCAGCTCCATCAGATCCTTGAGGAAGCCGTGGAGCTCTTCGTCCTCAATGCTCTTGTTGCCGTCCTGGAAAATTAAAAAAACAAGAAATAATCAAAGAGAGCTAATCCATTAAATATAAACCTCTAAAAATTGGAGCATAGTTACTTCACATTATTTGGAAGTATTATCGATTAGAACTCTAGACAAACATAAGTCGCGAATAGAAGAGAATTATTTAAGTACAGTAAAAGCTAAATTAAAACAAAATCTTGAAATTAAAATTAGATTTATCCTCGACTTTTTAGTAATTAATACTATAAATCTCCAATCTTTACTTCACTTTAGAATTAAAAAAAAAAAAAAAAAAGGTTCATAATTTCAATTACATTATTGTATCTGCATATCGAAATCTTATTTGGGATAGCAGGCTCAAAGCTTTACACAATAATAATAAGATGCTTGATTCTAATTACTTAGAATTGACAATTAGGAAAATTATAATCATCAGTGTAGAGAATTTTTTATTTTAATTTTTAAATGGTTGTAATATACTCAAGCAGTATTCCAAATATGGTGTTAATGATTTTTGATATTGTGATATTTGTTTTTAAGTTAGATGAAAACAAATGTGTGTTTATTTGTGTTTTTATATGTATGGAGAGTATGTGTGCATTGTTATGCATGTATTCATGTGTAAGTATATGTGGGTATTTACTTTTATTCCCGGTTAATTATTAGTTTTTTATATACTATTCTTATATCATATTTGTGGCTCTGAATAATCCATCACATCTGCTGGTTTCAGTACCTATTTGGTATGAGGGTGCGGTCATGCATGTGTTAGTGTGTAAGTGTTGGTGTGTATTTACTTTTATCTTTGGTTGGTTATCCTTTAGTTGTTGATATGCTAATCCTTGTATCATTTTTCTGTCTCTGATGGTTTCAATATTTATGTAGTATGTCTTTGCTATTAAATAATATTTTATTATTATTATTATTATTATTTTGTAAAGTAAGGGTTTGACCCAGTGGAGGTGTTACATAGCAAAGAAGTGTTGTTTTTTTTGGTGTGTGTGTGACATTTATAATCAAAGTTGGAGAGTCTCGTGGAGCTTTATTTGTACTGGGGACTATTTAAAAAAAAATAGTAATAAAAAAAATAAAAAATACTCACAGATACTATATTACTATATTTGTATCTTTTCAGTCTGTGGTGATTCTATTAGAGCTCCAGGACATCTCGGTGTCAACTGGTGAAGATTAGTTGTCCCGGGACTTCATTGGGGAAAAAAAATATCGCCAGACCAGACAATTTGTAAATAATAATCAATCTTAGATTACATATAGGCCTCTAAACTTTTTATGAGCTCACTGCAATGCTGTTTGGCCTCAGTCCTGGGTTGACGATAAGTTAATATCAGGAAATCGTACCGGTCTGTAAATTGTGGAGTTCCGCAACGTGATGTCCAGGAACATTGTTGATTAGCCCAGCTATAAGTGTTGGACATAAAAACATCAGATCACTAGGACTTCAGGCTGATCTGTCAGCTGGTCAACGATCCAACAAAATCATTAACTGGGAATAATTTTTTATCTTCGATCTTGTAATGAACATGAAAAACTGATCTTGTTTTGACCACTCGCTAATGCTCCTATATCTACAACTATGACTTTATAATTGATGAACTCCAGCGGGTCTATTATAATGAACAGTGTATTTGATAACAACCACACATTGGTCCGCCTCAATATTTCTATGACTATAAGATAACAGAGCCTGTATACACACGCATCCCCCATAGTTTGAGAATGACTGAGTACTGACAACACACCATCCATAAAAAAACAGGTGTGTGTGTCTGTGTCCTAGAAATGTTGGACTTTACTAGTAAATAAAGACATTGCCCTTCAAAACACAGAAGATCATGCATTTCGTGTGAGATGTAAGCCCATGTGAGCGGAAAAATAGGAAAAGCAAATGAACGCAAGAACTATGAACACATTTCTGAACATTTTTTTTACATTTGTTGTGATACCATAAAATTCGTGTTATTTTGTGGGTTTTTTTTTTGTAATGTAATCTTTTGGAAAGAGAATTTTAAAAAAAAGCTACCGAGTCACAAATGTGACACAGTTCATTAGTTCATTAGCTCATTGCTTATTCTACATAGCAAAAAGTCAGTTGGGATCAGCTTCTTAAAACCAACTTTAAAACAGTCTTTAACCAATCAGAGCTGTCGGTTTTCTCGGGCATCACCCGGTTCCCTATAACCTGGCCGAGATCAGCACCATTATAGAGTTGTCCAGAGTTGAAGTTTGGACCTACGTTTACCTCTACGGCCTCTCTAGTGTATGGTCTGCATGAGTGATGACATCTTGGAGTTCCAGGACAAGCAGTTATTTCAAAGTCCATACATTGTAATGCATCTCAATTGAACGTTTACCAGCTTTGGCCAAAGTTGGTCCCATTTATTAGCTAGAAATATTGTGTCCGGGAATGTCAATATTTTCCGTCATTCAATATTCTGTATTCATTATTTTGACAGAACCTCAGTGTACTGAGTGCCATGGACACGTCAGATACCCTCTACCTGGTTTAGCCGGCCAGTAAAAGCCGTTTCCGGGGTGTGGCCGCTGTGCATGCTACAGCTTCTGGGAGCCACAGGTGAGAGTTGGGTACCGAGTGGGAACTAAGTTAGCTGAGAAATTTCTCTAACCTGGCAGGACGAAATTCGTTCCCCAAATGTCTAAGAATATCATCTTGTCATCAAAACATGACTGAAGCTAGCCAACGATGATGTGACATGAGGAAATTGGTGGCAATATGTTGTGAATTGTAGGTTAAGATATAAGCAGATTATGATGACTAGCATTCTGGTCTTGCGATAGTTTTTTCCCCCAAAAAGACCCTCAGACAATTAGTCACCACCAGTTAGATAGATAGATAGATAGATAGATAGATAGATAGATAGATAGATAGATAGATAGATAGATAGATAGATAGATAGATAGATAGATAGAGATGCTAAAACTCTCAGTTAGATAGATAGATAGATAGATAGATAGATAAATAGATAGATAGATAGATAGATAGATAGATAGATAGATAGATAGATAGATAGATAGATAGATAGATAGATAGATAGATAGATGATAGATAGATAGAGGGAACAGTTAGCAGTTTCATCCTGCAGTTCTTTTAAACACGTTTATGCTTACCATCCTTGTAACATTAAATGTTTAGAACTGATCCAAGAGAAAGAATTCAAATATTCCTACATACACAGAAGTACATACGGAGTTACACTTTTACTGGTACACTCTCTTCTTGATAATAATAATTGAATTATTTCCCTTTGACCTTTTCTTAACCTATCTCAATGTTACAATAGCTTTAAAAAGGCAAGTGTGTCTAGTGTAGACATACACATGAGCAAATTGTTTATAATGATCCTAACCCCTATCGCCCTCTCTGTAAACACAAACTCGCATTGTCTACTTCCGTTTTATCCTGGTTTACAAATGTTAAATAACCAGCCAATTGACCGGCACACTGTTAGTGATGTGATGTGATGTGATGTCATTTAAGCATAAACAAAAAAATTTTTTTTTTCAATAGCATGCCTAAGGTGATTTCTAACCATTTTTAAAGGTGAAGTATAATTAAAAAACAACAACAACAGTTACCCTGTCATATAGGTTAAAGACACGGCTAATATCGTCTGGAGTCAATTGTTTAGCGCCCTGAAATAAAAAAAAAATGGCAATAAGTTTTATTTAAAAAAAAAAATAGAACAAGTTTTACATGTTGAAAAATTTAAAAAAAAAATAGGAGGTAGAATGGAGTCGCTTGAGGAAGTTTTAGATTTTTATACAATCATGAAGTAGACTATTTGCAACAAGAGTTGTTTCCCTTTTGGTTAACTGTGTTTCTTTCCACTGGCATTTCTGTTGTCTCCCTTTCTCTGCTTCGACTTTCTTTCTCAGACCTGGTGCATGTGGGGGTCTTGTCCTTGTAGGGAGACAGACAGACCCTACAGAATACTGCCAGATACCTGGACCGTGGTGTAAGGGAATAATCCCAGAATGGAGGCTTACAACTGGTACGTGCTTTGAACTGTGACCATGACGGTCCTGAGTTCAAACCCTCCACCAAATCCTGCCGGAAGTTTTGTGCCAGGACGTAGTTATTTTATTTATGACGTTTGAAACTTTGAAAGACGTAACAAGTGGTTGTCATTAGTGACGTTTCAAATAGAAAGCAATAAAATGAAAAGGCGGGGGGGGGGGGGGGGGGGAGAGACCATCGAGTAGGAGGGTCTGTCAGAGATAACAGGGTGACACGTGACACCTGAAAGAATAGATTATCTGAAGAAGTTCACATTGCTATATTTATTTTAGAGTCATGATATGCATTTTGCTATAATTTTATGGTGAGAAATCTTGCATTAAAATTAAAAAAACAAACAAACAAACAAAAAACAACTACAGTGGCGTCTCTAGGGGATGCGAGAATTGCGAACTTTATAAGTTGACATCCATTTGGGGGTAACATAAGAATATTAAAAATGCAACAAAAATAATTAAAGGTAGTGTTGTTGTTGTTTTTTAAACTGGTTAACATATCACACTTTTTGTGCAGCAACCATTAAATAGTGACTATTAGCTCCATTATGTTGTGTTTTAACCCCAAAAAAAGAAGGAAGTTTATTTTGGAAAACGATGACACATATAGGTTAGTGCACCGGTTGACACACAGCCCCCCTAGCGATGTCTTCGCTGTATAAGTCTTGTTTCAACAACATGTACAGGTCGTTTGGATTGAGACTGTACAATGTACAGTTAGAGAGACAACTAGTAAGAGTTAAATTTGAGGATTTGGGGATAAGGATAAGGTTGTGATATAATTGAAAGACATTAACAGATTATACTATATTTCTTATTACAAATACTGCTACTTATAATCATAACTACAAGCTTTGTATATACAGAAGAAAACGTAACAAAAAGATCAAGACATCAATTAAGACAACACTTAACAAGCGTAAATTGCGAGTTTGAGATTAGCTAGGATAAAATATAGCCAATATACTAGGGCTAATATAAGAGTGTATATTATATGATGCGAAATTTTGGTATCATAAGTAAATAAAATATATACTATTGAATGCTTAAAGTTTAATAATCTAATTAACCAGGATTTATAAAAAGTTCTCCTTTCAGGCCTTACGATCTATAGGGCTGATAATTTGAAGGTCAACTTTTTCTATGGCCAGGATAATGACCAATCGCCTTTAGTGTCCCTGACTAATGGCATGTACCCGATTTGAGTCTTTTAAAAAAATATCCCGAAATTCAAATTCCCAGTCATCGCCAAGATTCAAACCCGAGACTCCCTCTTGCTCGGAAGCTATTTACTTTACGAATCAGCTACCTCGCCCCATAATTAACCAGGATGACTAGTGGATACTGGGCCATGGTGAGTATTTATTGTTTCTCTTTTGTAGAGAGCGTTCCTCATGTTCCATTAACAGGCTCAGCTCCTGCTGGTTCTGTTGTGGACATGTTAGAGGAGGCGTGGTGGTGGCGCTCAGCAATAACCACCTAGCTCGAGTTAAACTGCAGGTAAAACATAGGAATTTGAACCCAAGTCCTGTGGTTAGTCAAGCGATTTAAGTGATAATCTTATTTTTTAAGCAATCTCTGTAAGGTATTAGACAAAATCACAAATACTTTATACACTATTGCAACATGACCCCTGGATGCAGTGGCGTAGCTAGAGTGGGGGTAGGGGGTTTCTAATTTGGGCCCCAAATGAGTGTCCGAAAAAGTTTGTTTTTTTACATTAAATATATTACCCCATTATTTCATGTATCATCATGTCGAATGCCAAAACACAGGAGCCCCTAAAGAGCTAAGGTTCCAAATAATCCAAATCCAAAGCTACGCCACTGCCTGGTCGTTCAAGAAGAAGCAGGCTTATCTGCCTTAGATCCAACGTACCCCATGCCATGTGTGTGCCAGGCTTTTTAACTCTTTCTCTCCTAATTAATGAAACCATCTTTGATTTGACCCCAATAAATTAAGTTATTAATTTTTGGTTTTAGTAAGTATAATTTGTGTTACACAAAAAGAGCATGCATTCTCCAATAATTCTTTACCAAAAAGTATCGTTTTCTGATTACAAACAAAACAGTTATATTCATAACAGGGTAGAATGTACAAATGTGAAAAATGAACAATTCTATCAGAATGTTGAAAAATAATTACAGAGATAAAGAGTTAAAGCATGATTGAACTCTATAGCCATCTTCGAGTTCATAGGAAAGAAAAAAAAGGAGCTACATACTTTCATCACAATTATGGCGTGCTTTTAGATTTATTTATATTATTAAGTGTATTTATATTGAAGCACTGAAGATGGTAGGGGACTGAAGAAAAAAAAAAAAACCTACCTAGTGCTTTCCCCTACTAAAGTCCGGCTGTAATTTTATATTGATGATTAAAAACGCTATGATGAGTTTATTGTATTGTATAAAACAGTTACATACTATAAAATTTCATTATTAATACGTCGTTAGTAAATCAAAGCTCTAGAGTAATTTCTTTCAGTTCATAACCTTGATACTTGTTTGTCAATAATGTTGATTGTAAAACGACCTTGGCCTTTGATAAAACAATGATGACAGAACATAAAGAGCACAGATATCGCTAGCATACAGAAAGTTCCAGATCGTTTCTGACATCCAGGGCTGTGTCTTACAACGAATCGAACAAATTCTGTGTACCAGACAAAACAGAACAAAGGCTTGAAACGTCGAGTTTACCCAATTAGTTCGAACGTGCTGGAGCTTCTCTGTGTGTGAGTGCGTTGGCATGTGTGTGTGGTGAGGGAGTCTATACATTCTGGCACTTCATAAAGAAGTCTAAGTCTATAGAGACGTACTGAACGACCACCTAAAGACCCAAAGTCCTAGACAGAACGAAAAGAAACGAGATGATTTCAAACGAACTAAACAAAAAAACTCCCCATCAGGTCGTTGACTTGTAGCAACAAACTGCTGGTAGACAACTAAACCACTGTAGTCGTATTATATCTTTATTAATAAAACATGAAATAATTTGAATAACTTTTTTTGTGAAGAAAACTGAATAGAACTTTTATTACTATATAGACAAAGTCAACGTAGTAGAATTTATTTATAATATAAAATGGTATTTTAAACAGAATCTCACTCACAATAAAAGCTCGTCTTTTCACTCTGGCAATCTGGAGTCGTCTGGCCTGCCCAAGACAGCTTACGCCATTGACGCTTATCTTGCATCATTCACACTGCATAGCCAACAACCAATCACAATCATCTTCTCACCATCACCCAAGAAACACACTCCATAATAACCCTTCCCTTTTCAGACCTTGAGATTTCTGTGGTCCAATTTTAACGAGAGTGTTATGGGGCCATGACAACGACTAACTGTCTTTATGTTTCCCCAACTAATGTCAGGTACCAATTATAGTTGGCTGGACTCCAGTCATTCCAATCATGATCGAACCCGGGACCATTATATCAGGAAGCCAAGCGCTTTACCACTCAGCGACACAAATATAATAACTTGACAATTTATTTCCGACCGAAAAGTTTAATGATTAAAAGTAACAAAAGTAACTTAAAAAAAACAATTTATTAATTTATTGTTACTTTATTATTACTTTTAAACTTTCCTGCTTGTTACTGTCAAAAGACGCAAACTAATATTCTATGGCCATATCCCCAGGTCCTCAGAGCTCGCAAAAGTTTCCTTCAGCGAACAGTACCAGAACACAAAAAAAAAAGGCAGACAGAGAAAGTGATGGGAAGACAACATCAAAGAATGGACAGGCATGTGATTGAAAGATTGAAAGAGATTCTATCCAGGTCAAAAGACAAAGAGAAGAATGGAGAAAGACTTCTGGCTACCGATTGTTATCTCAAGGGTCCAACAGATTAAGGTATAGGTGACGATAAAGGTCGTATCGTGCCATACTTCTAAAGATGGGCCACAGGCCTACTCCCATCTAGTGCCAGTGCCCACAAGTTTTAGTTCTTCTAGGAAGGTGCTCGACAGGGGCGGCCCTGTTATCTATCATTTTCGTATTTTTTGGCCTCCATGCTATGGCAGTTTTTTGGGGGGAACGTATTTTGTCTTGCTAAAGGATACATCCCGCGAATCTCAAACAATATTCGGTCACCACTATGTTTAGGGTGCTAGTGCCAAACAATCTGAACAGGTAAGGTTGATACATAGATTCGCGTAGGACGTAATCGTCTTCTTTGATAGAACGTCCATAGTTTATAAGATAAAATGTAGTGGACGTTTTAATCATCGTGTCCACATTACTACCTTATAAGCCTATACACTTTAGTTTACTCTCATTTTCATCAACATTACAATTTTTTTTTATTTCCAATTTCTTTTTTTTAGTTTTATCGAATGTCATCTAAATGCATTTGATTTATTTCACATTTTAAATTCACTTTGAAAAAAGCTAATCTAAAGCATAAACTAAATCAATATATAACTTTTGTGTTCAAGTCACTTTTATTGTATTGGATTTCCAAATACAAATTATGTTGTCCTTGACATATATCCAAGGATAAACGATCACACTGTCAGTCTCAATCCCAGGTTACTTAAAAAATTTGACAGATAAACATTTATTTTTTGGATATATCCATTTCTGTTATGACGGTATACATCTAGTAACATTGCAATGTAGTTTAAATGACGCATGAATTTCTGCGTGGGTAGCTGAGAGTCCCCAGGTTCGAATCCTGGTGAAGATTGCGATTTTGAATTTCTTTTAAGAATTCTTAGGGCGCCCCTGAGTCCAACCATTAGGGCGCCCCTGAGTCCAACCAACCCTAATGGGTACCTGAGCTTCGTCGGGGAAAGCAAAGACGGCTGGTGGTTGTGCTGGCCACGTGACACCCTGCTTGTTAAAATCGTTGGCCAAAGAAACAGATGACCTTCACCTCATCTGACCTATACATCGGAAAGTCTAAAGGGATACCCAACTATCACTATGAATGAGAACCGCTGTCTCATGCCTAACCGTAGGCGTAGTGCCCGGTGTTTATGTCCTGGGCATTTCATGCCCTCAACATTTCACCGTTTTATTTTTTTTTCTAATTTTCGGTCATTAAAAGCAGCAAAAATGATTTCATGTATATGATAACGTTACGTGTTGGGGACGAGCCCTATTGCCAGACAATCTGAACAGGTTAGGTTGATGTATGGACACACGTAGGACGTAATCATCCGCTTTGAAGGGACGTCTATAATAATAATAATAATAAGGCTTGTCTTCGAGTCCGAAGATTGAGGACGTTTTAATCTTCGTGTCCACATTACTACCTAATTCACATTTCCGTCTCCTGTTAATTTCTTCTAGATTAAAATGTTCATATTTCCGATATTTCCGAGCTTTTACAAATTTCATATTTTAAATTCACTTTGAGAAAAACTAGATTTAAAACATTAACTACATTAATAAATAATTTGGTTATGGCACTTTTCATGTCAGGGTAACGATTAGGAATAAATATTAATTGTCCTTGTCCTATTTTCAATGACTTGTGTTCACACAGTTTGAATACCGGAATTTGTTTTGGATATTTCAATATCTGTACTGACCATATAAACCTAGTGACATTACAATGTGGTTTAAATGATGAATGAAATTCTACATGGAAACCAAGTGGCCGAAGGGTCCCAGGTTAAAAAAATTGGTGAGGACTGTGATTTAGAATTTCCTTTCGGGATCCCTAAGGCGCCCCTGAGTCCACCTAACCATATTGGGTTCCTGACCCTTGTTGGGGAAAGCAAAGGCGGTTGGTCGTTGCGCTGGCCACATGACACCTTGCTCGTTAACTGTTGACCAAAGAAACAGATGACCATAACATCATCAGCCCAATACATCGAAAGGTCCGAAATGGCCACGCTACTATCAGTCTGAATGATAACTGCTCTTTCATACCCAACGATGAAAGTTGCTGGTGGATGACCACATCCTGTGTTTTATTTTAGGTCACTGAAAACAGCATATGGTTTCATTTATATGACAACGCTAAATAGCTACATGGGTGAATCTGCAAGAAAATACACACTCACACACACACAAACTTTTTTGCTTTATGGGACGCTTGATTCTATGTCTCCAGACTAAGTCATAACATTGACTGATTAGTGATACATAGTACAATGACCTTTTTTTTTCTAGTTGTGTGTGAGCACATATAAGATGAATAAGGAATTTCACGTGTTCATAACTGGACTAAAGAGACAATCTCAATGAACACTGAACACTGAACACTGAACAAGCCTGGATAACGTTAGCCTTGCTGTTTCGGAGGACCCCAATCTCGGGCAAAGCCTCTAACCCTCAACGTGACACCCGGATGGAAAAAAGTTCGTTAGGAGAGACAATTAAGTCTAAAGGTCAGCAAAACCGCAACCCCGTAGTTCACTGGACTGGTGATGATGAAAGAGAGTCCCAACAACCGTGTTACTAAACAGTACACACCGTTCTTCAAGAGGCCGTTTAAAGTCGGAAATACGCACGGCTGATGTGATTCAGAGAAGGAATATGGAGGAGCTTCTCCTGTCTGCTCGGCATTCGGCCCTTAACCCGAAAGTTTTGTGAGACGAGCCATGGGTAATAGGGATGAAATGAGTTACATCTGCTTGTATTCCTCCTAGACCTGAACAGCCCTTCAGACAGGCCGTTAGAAGGAAGCTTCCATGGGCCTAGAGTTCCAAGAGACTTCGACTCGCTACTGTCGGTAGTTTCAGATATAAGAAGAGAACACTGATTTCTTATATGCTATGGAGGTCAGTGCAATAGTCAGTGCAATATATATACATAGATACATTTTGTTTAAAAAATTACTTACTCAAAAACATTCAAAATCATACGATTGAAAGAAAAAAAAAAAAGATTTAAAAAAAAAAGCATTCAATGAGTAAGGAGGTCACGAAGGTCCAGACTGAATGTATGTCAGAGATGTCTGGGAACGATCAAAGGGAAACCATTACCGCTCAATAACGTTAAGTGTAAGCTTTCAATCACTCCCATTGACGGGGGTTACTTCCCTTGTCTGACGTATGAATTTTGGGATGAAGGAGCGAGAAACCTTAACTCTGATTGCCTCTATTTTAGCGATTCTTTCTATCAGTACAATAAAATTACTTCAATAGAAATAGCTCTATCCGCCGTTTTACTGTCTCTATTTATCAGCTTGTTTCTATAAGACGCTATGGCATAATATTAATAAAACAAAAAAAAAGCCCTTTAAACAAGGTTACAAAGACAGTTTGTGTGGAAACACAAACTCAAAATCGACCCTCGAAGTGGTCCACCCAGGCAGGTAAAAAGGCAGGTTTCAATATTTTCAGAAAAAAACATCAGAATGAAATTCTATCAAAGATAAATGACAGAGAAGAATGGAGAAAGAAGGTTGACAGATCTTGTGTGGTGCCCCAGCAGTCCAGCACACCAAAGGATAGGTGAAAGTGAATATGAAGTTAAATGTGAACTTGGCCTAACTGATGTCTTATAATGAGTATCTAATTGATCTAATTGTTTTGTAAAGGGTCAACCTCTTATTCAAATCCTCAAGAAAAAAACATTTCCGTTGAGAAAAAAAATCCCTTTAGTTATATGTGCTGTTGCTGTACCACTACAGCTCATGCGATAATATGAAAAACTAATTATTGATTGTTGTTTTAAATTATGTCCAACTTATATGCATACTAAATATATTTTTTCTCTTAAAAAAAAAAGAAAACTTTTTTTATGTAGATGTAAAAATTAATATGACAGAAGTTACATAACTTGGCAATACAAATGTTATAAAATAAATTAGACAAAAAATCTGAAACCATTTGCATAAATATGTTAAAAATATGGTAAATTTTCATCTCCCCTTCTAAAGAGCCTTCCGTGTTTGTTACTATTAATAGTGAATAGTTGTAAAAATGGTGTATTTTTATGAAAAAAACTGCTTGCATAAGTGATTTTAAAAATTCGATTTTTCGCTTTCAGAAAAGAAAAAAGTTGCCGTTGCATCAGAACTTTGAATGATCTAAGATATTATTGTGTTAGATATTCACTATCTTTTCTAGTTTACGAGATCTAAACGGGACGGACGGACGCACGGACGGAAATTCCACACAAAACTAATAGCATCTTTTCCCCTTTTGGGGGCCGCTAAAACTACATCATTTAAAAGACAATACCTCCGTAACATACTGTTGTAAATCTAAAGCAAGCACTCAACGAAAGGCAGGAGGTAATAACAGCCGAGGTATTTATTTACTGTACAAAAAGGGAACGACTTCAGCTATCAAGTCCCAGAGTGTCTTATCTTAAGTGACACCTGTCCTTTTCTATCTAAATACCTGAGATGAACTCCAATTGGTAACAAGACTGAAAGGATCTGTCCTCCCATAGAGCCTTGGCGAGAAACTCCACTGTTAGGCATAGTGCCTTTAAGCTCCCTTACAGGTCAAGTGACTCTGCAGACAAACAAATACACTCTTGCAAGAGATGCGCCACTGTCTCCACCGACTCTCCACAGTGTCGGCAATGGGCATCAAAATTTGGCCGGAACCGGGAAAAGTAAGCACCAACAGGGCAGTGCCCGTTCTACACCGCGCAATGATTGATCTATCTAAATACCAGTACAGACCACCGACACACTTCCCAGTGCCGCCCTAGGTCCTCAATACAGTTCGCAGATAGCACAAAGGACGTTCTCTTGAGTCAAGACAGCTCAGACTCTAACAGCTTGCAGTATACTTGCAGATCACGTCAGCCGGATCTACAACAGCCCTTTTTCCTAATATCAACATGGCTTCTACTGCTTGTGTTTAATGGTGCTCTGGTGCGCACCATCAGTGTGGCGCAGTAACGGAGTTACAACAATACTTTAAAATAAAATACATGTATTTAAAAAAATAATAATTTAATTTGTGTAGCTCTAATTGAGGCATTCATGCATGTATACGTCGTCAGCTTCTTAATTAAACGATTCTACCAATTAGACCAGCGGCCATTGTAAAAGATACACATTATTGATTGGTACGTTTATTACAGAAAAGACAGAGTACAAAACTGGTCTCAAAAATATGTGTCTTTTTCGCATATTTTATTAAGTGGATGCGTGGCGAAATATGTAGGTCGCAGTTGGGGCTGCGTAGTCACATGAAATACTATACTTTTTTTTTTATCTCCGGACTAGAAGAAAAGTCTTCTTATTATTATTATTATTCAGTTTCTTTAAAAAAAATATCTCTGAGACATTCTATAAAAATTATTTCATTTCCTAAATGTCTCTACTTCCTCCATCTCTCTCTCTCTCTCTTTCTCTCTCCGTCTCTCTCTTTCTCTCTCTCTCTCTATTTCTCTCTCTCTCTCTCTATTTCTCTCTCTCTTTCTCTCTCTCTCTAGTTCTTATTTCTTTGTTTCAATTCTTCCATTTTTTTTGTTATTACTCCCTCTGTATCTCTCGATATCTATCCTCGATCTCTTTCTCCCTCTCGTTTAATATCTATCTCTCTCTCTCTCTCTCTCTCTCTATTTCTCTCACTTTCCCTTTCGCTTATAGCCAATAGCACATTGCCCTCACTCATTTTTTTTTCTCTTTTAGCCCCAGGAAGGTTTTATCTTTTCCTATTCCTCTTCCCCCTGGCTCAACACTGACCACGGCTCTCGAGTCTGCAATATTTACCCTTAGCCAACGACCTTGAAAAGCACCCCCCCCCCCCCTTCTCTCATTGTAATGGCCCGCTAACTGTTAATACTATTGACTCAATTTTCCACTTTCCCTGGTACAGTGGACAAACTGGGTCTGAGATTAAGATGGGAGGAGGGGGGCGGTGTCGGAGCAATGCATGAATGAAAACTCCCTCGCCCTGGTTTTCTCTTTCTGCCTCATCCGAAATTCCTTTTATCAAAGTTCCAGGGCCCATTTGATTTGTCCACTTTCCTTCCCAGAACCTGTTCAGGGCTAATTTCCAAAGTGGAACAATGTTCTGTTTTGTGGAATTGTTTGATACGAAACTAAATAGGTCATGCAAGGTCACAAGAGCAATGGAACGGTACAGGCTTCAACAGGAACAAGTTTATATGTAGGTGTCTAGGTCTACATCGATGTCTGTCTAGGTCTACATCGATGTCTAAGTGTGTATACGTCTACATCAATGTCTAAACGTGTCTAGATCTACATCAATGTCTAAGTGTGTCTAGGTCGACATCAATGTCTAAGTGTGTCTAGTTCTATGTATTGAGCTATGTATCTATGTGCCTAGAAAGACAGGCAGACAGACAGCAACATAAGATAAGACAAGATAAGACAAAATAAGATAATATAACAAAACAAAACATAACAAAACATAACATAACATAACAAAACATAACATAACATAGCATAACATAACATAACATAACAAAACATAACATAGCATAACAAAACATAGCATAGCATAGCATAACATAACATAACATAACAAAACATAACATAGCATAACATAGCATAACATAACATAACATAACAAAACATAACATAGCATAACATAACATAACAAAACATAGCATAACATAGCATAACATAACATAACATAACAAAACATAGCATAACATAACATAACAAAACATAACAAAACATAACATAGCAAAACATAACATAACAAAACATAACATAACAAAACATAACATTTTGAATACTATTGTCCACCTCAGCATTTGTACTATAACGATAACAATATGGACAGATGCAAACACAAACATCCTTCATGTACGTAACATTTACACATACGCGCGCCCGCGACCAGCGCTTTATTAATTAGGGGCTCTATTTCCTTCTCGGCGACAAGTGACCTTGCAACACCATAACTGAAATTGTTGCCACTATCTTTTTTTTTTTGGAGGGGGGGGGGGGTGGAAGATGTACTAGAAGGTCAAAGATACTTAGTAGTTGGCCTATCTTTAAACTATCGACAAAAGTGGTGACTAATTAAACCTTTTCTTTAACAAAAGCATAACACGTTAGCGCAAACGTCAGGCGAGCGATCCCAAGATGCCGGACTCACTATTGAAGAAGAGAAAAAGAGGTTCATTCTTAGTTGCATTGATCGTTTATTAACTCTGAGCTTCAACTCCTACTGGAAGCAAATATTGATGTTATTGCAGACATTACACTGAGGATGAAAAATCTAATTCGGAATGCACTTGTCTCAGATTGTTTATTTATAGTTCGGGAAATTTCGCAAATGACGCTGCCACAACCCGCCTAGAAATATTTGTGTACAAGACAAGAATAAGACGCAGATTTCTTTTGCAAATCTGATTAGAACATTTGATCTAACGTTCCAAGATAGGATAACTCTTTTTTGTTTTTGGATATGAGGGGAAAAAAAGACAAAAAGAAGTCTGTGGGTCAGTTGACAGGCAGACAAGACAATAGAGATGGATTAATAGATAGAGAGAATTGAGACTACTCCGTGGGGAGTTGGCCTACTGGGCTGTAATGTACAAACCAATTTGTAAATAAATTGAAAGAGGTGAACAGAGAGAGAGAGAAAGAGAGAGAGAGAGAAAGAGAGACAGAGAGACAGAGGGAGACAGAGACAATGGCGTAGCTAAGGATTAGGAGTCCGGGAGAATTGACCTCTTTAAGGGTTTTGCATTTCGACATTCGACATCATGACATAAGATAACGGCGTAATATTTAATGTAAAAACAAATTTCTAACATTCGGGGGCCCCCCTCAAGTAGGAGACAGGGGAATTTTCAAATGTGTACGCCCTCACCCCACCCTAGTTACGCCATTAGACAGAAGGAGAATGAGAGAGAGAGACAGAGATGGAAAAATAAAGAGAGAGAGAGAGAAAAAGAGAGTGAGACAGAGAGAGAGGGAGAAAAAGAGAGACATAAAAAAGAGAGAGAAAGAGAGACAGAGAGACAGACAGAGACAGTAAAGAAAAGAAAAAACTATCAATGGATGGATGGGACACTTCGATTGCTAGTAGGATAGATAGATAGCAGGGTTTCATTTATATAATCTTCTGTTTTACAATTGTTCGTTATTCCAACATTCTATTATTTTTACTGAGTCACATTTAAGCACTGGCCTGTCGCCCTTATAATTCACGTCAATCTAAAATATAATATTAATAATATATATAATTTTCCGAGTTCAAGATTTCTCTAAAAAAAGAAAAAAAAATAGTTGACAGGTTCATTTTCATTGGCTGAAAGAGTTGATGGGGAGATAACTCGAGCTGTCTAAAGATGGACAACTGCAGATCATATGGAAATGTGTATTAAGACCGAAATGTCTCAGAAGTGTAAAAAATATGGCAACAATATTTTAGTTGCCAATAAAATAAAAATGAGAGAGAGAGAGAGAGAAAATGGAAAGGTAGAAAGAGTGAGAGATGAGGAGAAAAAAATCAGAAAGAGAGAAAGAAAAAGGTAGTTAACAAGAAAGAGAGAAAGGAAGAACTGCGAAGAGATAATACATAGAGAGAGGCAGTCATTGAAAGAGAAAAAGGTAGATTAGTTTTGACTTTACATAAAAAAAAAAGAAAAAAATACTTATACGAAGTGTAGTTCCAAAAATTAGTTTGGATCAGTCATGTAATTAAGTTTGTAATAGATCTAGACCAACAGCAATAAATCTGGGGCGATTAGACGAATTTCTTTTGTTTAACCCTATTTTTTGCTCATAGCTTTCTTAATTCTCTATGATCCTATCATGTCTGGATTGGCTGGCACGATGGTGGGGGTGGGGGGGGGGGGGGGGGGGGAGAGAAAGAAAGAAACGTTTAACCTTACAGACAGACAGACAGACAGACAGACAGAGTGAATTGAAATAAACTTTGTAAAAAAAAAAACCTAAGTAAAGGAAGTACACTTAGTATATGAGAAATACCAATGGGACAAATGACCAGGTGAGCCAGAAAACTACCAAAGGACATTATACACATATAACACAGCTTAGTGGTAAAATACAACCGAGTGGTCAGACACAACAGAATGGTCAGATAAAACAGAACAGTCCAAGTAGTACCAAGACTAGGATTTTGAGCAGTAAGAAAGTACACTGGCACACTGCTCCCTTTTTAAAAAGACAGGATAAACATCGAATTAAAGGGTGTAAGGGGAGGCAACACATTTAAAATATAATACGTCACAACAAAGAGTTATGAAACCTGAAAAACAACTACAAGAAAAACCACAACAAAATTGAAACAACGCATAGCAACATAGATATTCGAAGATGTTAAGTTCATTTCAATGATTTATTCCCCACGACAAATTGTTGCTGCAAAGTCCGTAGTAATTTTACCAAATTAATTAGTCAGTGCATACCGTCTATTATAGTCAATTTTTTTTTTTCTAATTTGAGTATTACGACTGTTATAATATTTTATAATATTACAATTAAATATCAACCAAATTTTTTTTATCGGAATGATAATTTCCTATATTTGAACTAATTTTAGCATTAATTACTATGTTATAACCACAAAGTTTTGATTGCAAAGGAGGTCTCATTGATACTTGATAATATGAAAAATACAATACAATTGCTAGTTCTCTGTGTTTAAAAGTGTACGCATTGGGCTGTAACGGTAAACTTATATTTGTAATTAATTCATCAAGTAATGAAGTGAGCTTTATGAAATTTCCATAAGTTTTGTCACGCAGCGCAAGGTTATCTGCGAAATTTTTAGCTCGATAAGAGAAAAGTTCTAAATTATTCAATTTTTGTCATGGTTTGACTAAGAAGGAAAAGTCAGGACCATTCAGAAAAAGCATAAACTAAATATGGAACAATGATTTTTGGTTTGGCGTCATCAATTTTAAAACGACTATGGTTCTTCTCATACAGTTTGAATGGTTAGGTGGATTGTGGGATGGATTGCTGGATGGACGGGTGGATTGTGGGATGAATTGTAGAATGGGTAGGTGGATTGTCGGATGGATTGTGGGATGGATTGATGAAAAAGGTGAATGGATAGATGGTTGGATGGGCCGAGACCAGACGTTATAGCAGGCCTGAACACTGACCTGTGACGAGGCACTGACCTATTGGTCTCCACTGCTCTCAGGTTGCAACGTTGCAGGTCTCAATAACGATTGATCTAGGATGGACAAGCCCGGTCATTAGCTATGGTCAAAACACTGTCCCCCTAACAATGATTTCCCCATCTCCGCGCCGTTCTTGGATCAAAGGGAACGACAAATCACCGAATCAGTTTAGGATCAGCAGCGAGATTTGAGCCCGGGACCCCTCGGTCAGGAAGTATAGCTCTTTATAAACTATTCAGCCACCACGTCCCATGGTAGATTATGAGAAACCTTTTTATAGGTAGCGGAAACCCCAGCAAAATATACCAATACAGCAATGAGTTTAACTACTTAAACTGAATATTTATTTCATTATGTGGATATTTTTTAATGGTCGGTTCTGTTTCTATTGGGAAATGGTTCTAGTCATGTCCCGTCTTTGACTCACGTCCCCCACATACAGAGAACGAAAACAACAAAGCCAAAAAGGTAAAGTCGATAGGACATTGACATAAGGATCTCCCCGAAGTGTCCTATATTGATTTTGTCCACCTCAAATGCTATATATTATATAAATATATATACATACATACATATATATACATACATATATATATAATCGGAATAAATAAAGGTTTTAAAAAATTCTAAGATCAGAACTGGAACCCGGACCTAGAGAATAAGGTATCGTGTGAAATCTTTGGTGTGTGTGTTTGTGTGTGTGTGTTATTATATGTGAATGCCTGTTTATGTAACTGTTTAAAGGTGTGATTTCTGCTCTGTTTGTGCATTGATCAGGCGTCTCTGTGAGCTCGTATGTACAACTTACTCTGGCCGGTTTGTCTCCCTTAATATGTTTACGTATAATATAACTTTCATTCGGTCCAAGATTCCATTTAGTGTCCCCAAAGAGCATCTGTAACGAAGTATAATAATATCAACAAACATATAGCGCAGGAAAAACAAAAATACAAAATTACGAATGAAAAGTTAATTTTGTATGACTACAGGCCCTGTGTCTCTCAGGCATGTCCGTCTGTCATGCACGTCTCTCTGTCATGTCCGTCTGTCACGTCATTTATATATCTCATTGTCATTCTTGTCTGTCTTTCAGGTGTCAAATCTATTTATAAAGTCTATCTTTCATGTTTAGTCTGTCATGTCTGCCTTCATCTAATACCTAATAATCATATCTTTAATACTTACTTATATTTATGCCCAATAATCGTGTCTGTTATATGTTTTTACTTAATACAAATGTCCGTTAATTTTCCTTATGTTTATACCTAAATCTCATGTCTGTTAATTTTCCTTATGTTTATACCTAAATCTCATGTCTGTTAATTTTCCTTATGTTTATACCTAAATCTCATGTCTGTTAATTTTCCCCTTATGTTTATACCTAAATCTCATGTCTGTTAATTTTCCCCTTATGTTTAATATTTGTCAAGTCGAAAGATCGAACTAATACTAACCAGAACTCTTCACAAAACCAAAACTTCTGTACCCACAAAATGTTTTTCACTGGACCCTCAAAGCCACTTCTCTTACTATAAGCTACATCAGCTTAACCATTAATCTTAATTACCAACCACGCGGCTCTTATCAGGCAGTTCCTTCAAGTCTGTCGTGGTTTTTATGGTTTTCTTCAGACGGAGATAGAAAAATGAGATACCAAACGGTACGATATAAGCGTAGTATCCAGACAGACTAGACGTTTACTAGAAATGAAACTATACAGTATAAGGGGGTGAGAGGAGGACTCGGGCTACTTCTTTATTTCAGACTTTTTCATGTCGGACCGTAAAATCCGCATCAGCCTGGCCAGTTTTTTGATTGACCAGCAGACATCTCAAAGGACGATCCAATTGTCCAAGGCTCGGGGAAATTGAAGAACGGCATGGGTGGGTGGAGGGGTGGAGGGGGGAAATCAAATTATTGTATTTGGACAGGGCGGGGAGGGACGGTTGGTAGGGTTTGAGTGACAAATGTCATCCTGATGAGTTTTGTGTGTTGATTGTGGTCTCTCTGTGTGACGCAGGTGTCACCTGATGACACGTGCTGGTTGTGGTCTATCTGTGTGACGCAGATGTCATCTGATGATACGTGCTGGTTGTGGTCTATCTGTGTGACGCAGGTGTCACCTGATGACACGTGCTGGCTGTGGTCTCTCTGTGTGACGCAGGTGCTTTTATGACAAGTGCGTATTGTGGTCACGTGGTGTGATGTGGATATCATTTGATGGCGTGTGTTGATTGTGGTCTCTCTGGGTGACGCAGATGTCATTTGATGACATCTGTTCTTACAGATTCACGTAGTACAGAGAAGATGTCTCTTTTTTAAATAGATGTGCAAGCAAGAAATAAAGACTAGATCAACACGCTGGCGCTTTATACTGAATTCATACAAGTATTCTTGGCAGTATAAAATGACATTTAACTTTTGGAGACTTCGGTAAAACTTTCGCTACCGAAACATTTGTCATTAGATACGGTCAAAATATGCGAATTCCCTGCTTCTATAATCAGGCATTCTCATTTTTTTTTTTTTTAAACAAAAAGGAAACCTCAGAATTTGCGCTATTTAATTTTAGATTTATCATCATAGGAATCCTTGGGCTTTAGGCCTCTTTTCTTTGCCTCTTTTTTGGGGCTTTATGTGCCTCTTTTATGGGCTTTTTTTTTTAATGTTTTTTTTTTGTAAGTTCTCATAATTCACAAGTATTAAATCATAAACAATTGAAAAGTGATTAACCTTAAAAATATAATAATAGTAATAGAAATATTATTTAATATCAAAGACTTACTACCTAACCATTGAACCCGCTTAAGACAGAAAAATGATACAAGTATCCTCTAATCCAAAACAATCAACACAATATCAGATATCCCTGACCCAATTTCTGGAAAACTACCTGAGTATTGTACAAGTATATGAAAATCAAACTAGGTAATTCTCTAACCTAAAATCCATTATTTTTCTAAATGTCAATTCTAAGTGATTAGGATCAAACACCTTATTATTGTGTAGTGCTTTGAGCCAGCCATTTTGAGGTTTGACTCTAGAAGACTATACACCAGATGATTGCTTAATCATTGGATTCTTTTTAAATTTCATATTTTGTAACTATTTTAGGTTTGTGAGTTATTGCATAAGCTTTTAATTCTCGGTTGCTTGTTCGTCTCACCCTGTAGTTAAGATTGTCTCGCGGCCATGTGTTTTCAAATTCACTTCCTAGTGAACCCTGTAAGTGAAGCCTGTTTGTATAAGCATAAATATAAATGAGATAAGGTGGGTGCCATTAAAAGTTCTACAGACACAACAGCCCCCCCCCCCTGTACCACAAATCAAGAACATGTTTTCTTGATTTACTTCACATCCACTTGGCGAACGAAAAAGGAAGTATCTAAATCCAAACCTCTGCGGCCATATCCACACATTGGAAAGATTTCGGGAGTCAACACAAAGGAAAGTCTGAAGCCTGTGATCTTTACACAGAGTGTGTCACAGAGCTTCACACACACTGGCAGAAGCTGCTGTCCAAGCTGTAACCGCATCTGCTATTCTTTTGGACACATTAGCTGCGTAGAGTTGGCACGCAAACTGGTGTCTTGGCGGCCTGTTTATAAAAAAAGCTATCGTCATGGCTTTCCATCTCAATGAGATGATCAATAGTTGATTCGCGACTGAAAGAGGACATAGACTTAGACATAGACCTGGATAACAGGATTGTCAATATGCTTAATAAAACAATGCTTTGAACTAATAATACTGAGAAATAAGACTCTTGAAGTAGCGGTTCTCAAACTTGTGTGTTCGCGTCTTGTGTCCACATTACTTCTTGAAAGCATTTTTACATTTCAAATAAATATTCTTTGATCTATACAACATTAATATACTTTGCTGCAATTTTCCGCAGTTGGTTTTCCATACAAAATATCTTCTCAGGTTGAACACTTCTTTTCTTGAGATGGTCTCAATGTTTTGAAACAAGAAATTAATTTATTCAGATAAAATAGCTAAATGAGAGAACCCTTATTCGTCCGACTCAGTTCAAATCCTGGTGCTCGAGACGTCTGCTTTGATGACCTGACATCTGCTATAACGACATGACATTAGCTGTAATCACTTGTCATCTGTTGACATCATTGAAATGCTTGGTTGTTATAATGGCCACATTATCTTTCCGTAAACTTTTGGTGAAAGAAAGTGAAACTTTAGTCGTCTGCTGTAACAACCATTCGATCTTGAGGAATAAGTTTTTATATAGAAAAGAATCTGAGTTTTTATAGCATCCACCACCTGAGATAAACTCCTATTGGAAACAAAGCAGGAAGGACTACTCCTGTGGTTCTCTGACAAGAACCTGGGACGTACGACTTAGCTCCCTTACAGATCGAGTGACTTCAGACACGTAACTCCCTTCCCATTAAAGTTCGGAGTTGGGGGACACAAGATATGCAACGCTGTTTCGACGCTCTCTCCACAGCGACGGCATCGGGAGTCATAGTTCAGATGGAATCGGACAAAGTATGCCCCCAAGAGCACAGAGGACCTTCCTACACTACGCAATGAAGGCCTGGTCTGGCCTCCCCAACTGCCACCACGGAACGTCGCGAACTGGGAGACGCCTAATCTGCCAGACATCACGAGTCCTCGAACTTCCTTGCAAGCTTTAAAACAAAACTACACAAGAATACAAGGAATATGAATTTTTTTTTCCCCCAATGAACAGAGAAAGATGTAATGAAAGAGAAAAGAAAGAAAAAAAGGGCGGGAAAAGCTGCTGAAATAAAAAAGAGAAGAGAAAGAAAGTAACAGAGCAGAAGACAGACAGAATGAAAGACAGATACAAAGAGAAAAAACAAGTTAGGAATTCAAACTTCTCTATGCTTGAGTACTTTGCCTTAAGATACTTGTTCTTCGTTTTTTGTTACCCAGCAGTCCCCTCAAGGGAAATATCCAGCCAAACGACAAAGTTTAAAGTTGAAACTATTTTGTTAAGTAATTAGCTTCTTCCGTGTTGGAGGTAAGTAATTTTTTGGGAGAATGGGTCTCTCTCCAAGAATCTATTTCATTGTCTATCTATCTATCTATCTATCTATCTATCTATCTATCTATCTATCTATCTATCTATCTATCTATCTATCTATATGATAGAAGAAAAAGATATACAAATCAATGTCTATATCTATCTAAATAGATGGCTGCCTGGTCATGCTGTTTGCTCGCTGGACTGTCGTTCAGATTTATAGATGGTCCCGGGTTTAAACCCTGCCCGGTCCCATCCTCGTCCTGCGGGAGGTTTGAACTAGGAAGTAATTATCTTCAACTCTGAGAGAACATCCGAAACATTTTACAAACAAATATAAATACTAAATATGTTTGAAACATTGTTTCTTTTTTTTTACTATTAAAGATCGATAGTGTTTTGACAGACACCTCAAATTTATTTCATTTGAACATGGGAAATATAGATGGCTGCAATTCTATAAACATTTCATTTTTTTTTTTTTTTTTGGTGTATTCGGCGTACAGTTTTTTTTTATTCCTTTCCGGCCTATTTCGATGCCTTCCCTTTACAGTTTCTCATTTTCTAATGACTTTTTATCTCCAACGCTCTGGTCTATTTCTTTGTATGTATGATTTTGAAATTGATCCTAATGTTTAAAGGTTTCAGAACTAAAATGTTCGAGTTAGCGTTTGCTTTTTTAAAAGCTTAAAATTATTTGTCTTTCGGAATGACTTACGGTTATTCATAAGCAAAGTTCATAGTTCAAAGTAGATAGTTCAATTTTTGTATTTTGTTCAGGGCCGGCCCTAGCATTTGCGGGGCCCTATGTGAAACGGATCGCGCGGGGCCTAGTCTGGGTAGGGATAAGCATAATGTCTAATTTTTTTTTGAATTAGAAAATAGGCCTACTTTCGTCTTTGCAATAAATTTTTATCAAATGAAAGCTCGCAATGCCATTTTTTATTTATTGGCACCCCAAAATGTCAATTTCGTCTATTCTTTAGGAGATTTGAATAAATTCAAAAAAAGTTCAGGACTTCATCGTATATATTGCCTTTTCATGAGATTTCCTGGAGGCCCTGGAAAATCAGGAGGTCGCGGAAGACCCTGTTATTTTATAAACGTTATAATGGTTTAATTTAATAATGTACACTTAGAACTAGCGCGGGGCCTATGAAAGCGCGGGGCCCACGACGACCGCATAGGCTGCAGTGGCTAAGGCCGGCCCTGATTTTGTTTATATTGATGAGGTGTGTTTCTATCATGGATGTACGTATGTGAGTGTGGCCGTGGACGCGTGTGAGTAGATCTCTGATAAGTCTCTGTCTATATGTGTGTACAAACACTGGAGAGCGCGATTACTCCGCACGAGAGAATGCAACAGATGACTGTCATTATTTCGGCAGACGTAACGTTTGGAGGGTACTTTGCACGTGATCGATGCGCGCGCGGCAGACGTAATTCTTTGCACACTTCACGAGTAGACAAAAAGTAGGTTTGAATCTGCTCGAGCTTCTTGCGTACGTACATATCTGCGCACTCTTAGACTAATAAGACCTTGTGTGCAACCGTGCGAATTGTTCATGGTAGGATGGCAACTGTTGCGACACTTAAAGAAACAACCCAGATTGTAATAATTTAACTCTCTCCTTAATAACTGGTTGTGATCCTACGGAGTGATTCATTTTGCTCATTTGTAGTTAACTTTCCTTTTTTCGATTAAACTTCTAGAACTTTGTTAAAAGAAAATATTTTATTTGGTCTAGAATTGAAGGGGAAGACATGCTCTTGTTATTAAAAAAAAAACACATTGATGTTTATATAAACCAAAAATTAATTTCATAGGGTTAAATCAACGATTGTATCATCAGTTAGGAGAGAAAGATTTAAGGACTCTATTTCTCCTTTTTCTTTGAGACTGTAGCAGAGCTGCTCGTTAACTGGGGACTGAATGGATCAAGTAACCTGTTTGCTGTTGTCACTTTTCCAGACATTCGACAGTTTATGTATATCTTTAAGAAAAGAATTATTAGCTAATTAGCCACACACGGAAAACTCTGGTTTGACAGTAATAATTTTTTTCAAAATATAAAAACATTAAAATATTATTTGGTCAGGGGAGTTAAAAGATATTTGTCTTGATCACACATATGTCATCGGATATTTCCGCATGTATTTATCAAAGAGTTAAATAATTAAATAATATGTCATCGGATATTCCCGCATGTATTTATCAAAGAGTTAAATAATTAAATAATATGTCATCGGATATTCCCGCATGTATTTATTAAAGAGTTAAATAATTAAATAGACGTCTAGGAACATTTTGCGCATCGTCTTGAAAGTCTAGATCTATAGGCCTATTACCAATCTAGAATCATATATCTTTATCCAGTATTTCAATCTACACTACGATTTTCGAATGTTAGAATGTCTGGATCTGTATCACCAAGCAAGAAATGTATATATATGCGCGTAATCAGGACTTTTTTTTGCGTTTCAGTAAGGGGAGGGATAATACATTTTTACAGAGCTTATATCAACTCGCTCTGTCTGTCCGTCTGTCTGTCTGTCTGGTAAAAAGTGTGGGCATGTTATTTATCCCAAACAGATGTCAGGACGCCAGGGTTGGAGCCCGGGACTATCCAGAAGACATCCCTTAGCGCACTCTACACAACCAGGCAACTAATACATGAGAAGACACAATCTCTTTAAAGTTTTCCTTACAACACCTCGTCTTCTGTCAGTTTCGACGTCCTTTTAGATGTTACCCTTGACCTTTCAACTCTACGATATTCAAAAGACGTGTCTGTATTTGCGATCAATGTCAACAAAGTCCTTGTCACAAAAACGTTATATTATTTTCTATGCCATCATGTTTGAGATATAAATGAAGATTGTTTTTGTGTCGTGATTGGTGTCAGAAGTGCGACATAAATTCAGAGTTTTTTTGGGGCGGGAAAATGTAAATGTCGTGTAAACAAACAAATATTTGTCAGCGCCAAAAAAATGTCTGACAGCCAAGTCTTTGACTTGCTCAGCTTTGATGAAATATTTAGACAGAAAAATGTCTTTGATAAACAAGTCTTCGGAGGTTTTTTTTCCGAGGTCTCGTTCAAGTCTCATCAACATCATCTCGCAGACGTGATCGGGTGTTGTTCCCTAATATGTAAACGTGACGTGACATTGATAAGATAAAGAGCGAAATCTCCCAATCACGGAATGTAGGGTTGAGCTAAGAACTTCGGAGCTTAACTTTTTTTGCCCAGAGTTGGAGATGGTTAAAAAAAAAGTGCACTGCAATGACCTCACAAATGTTTATAGCCACCTTCTTGTTAGATCAATACTTTATGTCAGAACTCTGGCTTACTGCAATGTTGACAACGTAATTTTTGCATCATAATAACTTTTTTTTTCAACATTGAAAATCTGGAGATTTCAAACTCTTTTGAATTACATCTTTGTTGGGGAGGGGTGAGTGATCGAGGAAGGGGTCTCGTTGAGGGTATATACCTTTTCTGAGACAATTAAACTATTTAGAATAAACACTTTGAATAAAAACGACGGAAATCTACTGACTGTAGACGCAGATGTGCTCAGAACAAAATATTTCGCAATTCTGTATAACTTCATGATAAATTCCAATTACAGTCTTATGAGAGGAGGTGCGGTGGCTTAGCGGTAAAACGCTTGGCTTCCGAACCAGGGACCGGGGTTCGAATCCTGGTGAAAGCTGGGATTTTTAATTTCGGGATCTTCGGGCGCCTCTGAGTCCACCCAGCTTTAATGGGTAACTGACATTAGTTGGGGGAAAGTAAAGGTCGTTGTGCTGGCCACATGATACCCTCGTTAACCGTCGACCAAAGAAACAGATGACCTTTTCATCATCTGCCCTATAGACCACAAAGTCTGAAAGTGGAACTTTACTTTTTTACTTATAGTCTAATGAACAAAACTTCTTGGGACAAGATAGATCTTGACGAGACTTCAATACTAGAGTCATCAGAAATAAAGAGGCAATAAGATCACTTAAAGGTAGAAAGCCCGCCAGGAATTGGTAACATACCATCAGAATTTTAAGAATACGTCAGCCCAAGAGGTCCTCTCCGAAGAACAAGCAGCCTTCAGAAAAGGTAGAAGCACTGTTCAACAAATATTCAACATTAGACCATTATGAAAAAATCCCTTCAACACCAAAAAAAAAAAAAATGATACACAAATTCATAGACTTAAAAAAAAAGTTTTTTGCTCTGGTTTGGCATGATGGCATGATGTCATGTAACAAGAGATTATGGCGTTCAACAATGGTAAGACATCACTGATATTATCAAAGCCTTATATCGAAATGCGAATAGATCAGCACTTCTGAACAACCAAATTGTAGAAAGTCTTTGGAAGTCCAAAGGAGTGAGACAAGGATATTGAGATGCAAACTCTAGAAGGATTTACTCCAAGCTTGACCACATACGGGCGTCCTACATTCAAGTCCACACTTATGCTGACTAAAAGGAGTAACTCCTCAATACTGTGAAGAGAAGAAAGCTGAGCTGATTTGGTCATATCACAACATTGTACAAAGTTATCCTTCTGAGTAAAGTAAAGAAGGGTCGTCCAAAGAAAACTTATCTGTACAATGTAAAAGAATTGACCGGCTTCTCCCTTGATATCCTGCTAAGAACGACTGCTGACCAGTTGACGGATTTAATTTTTTCGAAATGTCACAGAGATCCCTTCGACAAAAGTCAAGGACAGATGATATGAAAATACAAACTTTCTAGACACAGTAAAAAGTAATATTCTTCACTTCTAGAGGTATTGCTCTGATGGGAGATATGTGGAAACTATAAGTGATGCATATAGCATAGCCAGGTTCTTTAAACCCTTTGGATTTCGGTTACTTTGAAATCTTTTTACAATGCCTTTATTCAATTCGTAACTTCGTTGAAACAAAAACTGTGAAATTTCTGGGTTTCTGCACGTGATTATCGAAAACAGCTTTAACAATTTCACTAGGAAGTTGACGATTGCTTCTTTATATAGTTGGGAACAGAATGACAATCCAGTTGGGCACACTGGGGAAACTCTATTTTCTTTTGAAATTTGGCTAGAGAACTATAAGACATTTATCTTGAATGAATTATGTGTCTTCGGGTATTTCCGCATTAATTCAATAGTTTAATAAATTAATGTTCAGGAATATTGTGATCACTGTATTCTAGGTCTAGCTCATAGACATAGATAAATATAGACTGGGAAAAAAAATAACTTCATGTAACTTGAAAACATGTATATCTATTGTTCGGATTTCCGAATTCTGAAAAGTTGCATGATCTTCAGTCTTAGAGATTAAACAAAACTACACTGCTGTATAATAAAGTACACAAAATTGCAACTCACAAATTTTTGTTTCATAAAACTCTTTTATCGGCCAGTCTATATTTATGTATGTCTATGGTCTAGCTGTAAAGGCCTATCATTGAATATTATTAGAAAGTGTACTAGATCTATAAATTCACTTGACCACATTTTTTTTTCGCGGGGGACGGGTATTTAAAAAGACATAAAAAGAAAAAGATATAAAGAAAGGAATAAAAGGAGGGACAATGAGCGAGATAGCTAAAATTCATGAACAACATGAAACATTATACTAACCAATTATTATCAAACATAGAACTAGACCACGAGCGCCACACCACTTTGACTCGCATCTCTAAACGAGAGGCTGAAATAAGTTGTAACAATTACTATCTTTGTCTACATTCTTTTTCATTTGTATTTAGTTCATAAATAATTCATTTAATGTATTAATTCGTTTCATAGCCAAACCAAAAAAAAAAAATCAACTGTTAAATTTTTAATTCACTAATCAGGAGGGTTTCTTTTTTTAACCATACAGAAACGAGACTTACATGTAAATAAATGTACGCCATTTTCACATCATTTACGTCTTACATCATGATGTTTCGTATAACAAGATGAACATACGCTACCACGTTAGTCTATACAACGTAGGAACGCTCCCAGGGCATTGGTAATTTATAGACTTTTTGTTCCACAGCATATGATTGTCATTGTCAGCCTACAACGACAGATAACGCAGCCTTGACATTTTTTGAGCTAGATCGCTCGTTACTATTAGGCGTCAAATGAACCTTGGCGACAAGCCAGGTGGTAATATTTATAAGCTGACCATAGCTAGCAATAGGTAAGTTTGGTCAAGTCTCTTGCTCCATACTTCCTGCCAACGGCGAAACATTATGATATGTTGATAAATATGAGGGTTCAAATTGTTAAAAATGTTGAAAATTGTGACACAAAGGTGGAACCGAAATGTAAAGATGTGTTTTTAAAGGTCTGAAACTGGCCTATATGCCTATATGCCTATATAGACTCTACGTGCTGGTACGAACTTCACCGATTGCAAACGAGAGAAGAAAGCTGACCTGTCAGCTAGCCCTAGGACAGATGCATAAACATGCACGAACTGTGGCAAACTCTACCGCTCCAGAATCGGTTTGATCAGTCACACCAGATTCTGCCCCAAACCAAGGCGACTGACTCAACTGGGCGCATCTATTGTCTTCTGAGACATATATATTCTTTTAAACGAAGTATGCGTACACATTCTTGATTCTTTCTCGTCCCTTTCATTCTTTTTACCATCGACTCATTTGTTTCCCCCATTCGTACTTTCTCAGGATGCTCCATATCTATTTAGTAAATGGATCATTTTTTATTTCCATTTTATTTCTACCTTTCCCTCTCTTTTTCTTTCTTTTTTTCTCTCTTTCTCTTATAAACTCACTTCCGCTATCTCTCTTCATTTGAGCCTTTATCTATTTTTGCAAAGCTTATAGTTTTATATCAATTTACTCTGTCTGTCTTCCTGTCCGTCTGGTAAAAAGTTTGTACACATTATTTCTCCCACACCGAATCCCGGATCAAGTTGAAATTTTGCACAATTAATTTTTTTACCTAGCAATAAGAGAATAAATAAAAATAATTAACCAATTAGTTAATTAACTGTTGATAATTGATTATTTTGTTCGGTATTGAAAACAATGGGAAAGAAATAGTACTTGACAGAAGTGGTGGTATATTTTGAATTAGTCCGCTTTACACTTTGTGTAGAGAATTAGGTAACAGAGTGGGGATTGTAAAAAGGGGTCGCCGAGCATAAAAGGTTGAGAACCTCTGTCCTAGACAATACTGATGAATTTCTCTATTTTTATTCTATCATTTTGTTTCTCCCCCGCTTCCCCACTCCCACTGTTTGCAGCTTTATTCTTAGCTATAAAAGGGTTTGAGCTCCGCCATAGTACTTAGTTGTCCCACGTCCGGCTGGGGGAGAAAGGAGGAGGGCTGGGCGTAGGGCTAGCTACCCTACCCTGTAGAAAACCCCACATGCTACAGAAACACCAAACAGCATAAACATCGACTCCAGTGACCAACTGATAACAAATGATAATAAATGATATAGATGATAATAAATGATAATACCCCACGCGCTCCTTGGTTTGTTATCCGGAAGCTTTTCTTGCATTAGTGCATCAGCACGTCAGAAGTCTTCCTATTTATCTTTTCTTGCCCCTCCCTCCCCTCCCCATAATTAATTGCTTCATCATTGCTCTTAATGAGTGCAATAAACTTGATCTGCTTCATCCACCACATGGTCCTTCGCCTCCCCCCCCCTTTTTTTGCCCTCCCCTGAGTCTCGTAACGTGAGGTTCCCATTCCCCCCCCCCCCCACTCCCCAACCCCTAAGTCGTATCGCAATAAAGTCAGGTAGCAATACACCTAATCAGCAAAATGTCTTCTTATGTCCTCGTGGGCGATCGCGGAGTCATAAATGTCAAGGTCGATGTCAGCACGCATGGCGGCTCCTACACTTTACTCAACAGAAGACAAGCAAAGAATAAAAAAATAGTTGTTTTGTTTTTTTTAAAACAAAAACAAAGCTAATATAAGGGGATAATCCCTGCAACCAGGGCCGCCGCTACCTATTGTGCAATGTGTGCATTGCACGCAGGCGGCCGACTTTAGAGGGCGGCCAAATCATTATTCCAAGGTTCCTTTTTTTTTAAAATTAGTTAAATGAAAAAAATACTTATCTTATCTCAAATTAAATCGTAAATAATAGGCCTAATAGTTATATTGAGTTTTTGTTCACAAAGAACTTGTTCAAGTTATTTAAAGTTTAGTTAATAATAAATGTGAAACGCCTACATCGGTTCAGTTGTACTAGCTGTCTTGAGCTACAAGCCAACACCGATCAACAACAAGGTGGGGGGGGGGGGGGGGGGGCGAAAAAAATGTTCGGACCCTTCACCGACGAGCGGAAACCTGATCTTCAATTCTACCTCGAGGAAGAACTTTTTACTATACTTTAGCACCTCCATAAGCAGCATAATTTCTGAAAAAAACACAACTTTTTAGTAAAATTTCATGACGTTAGTGAATGTGAGAAACACTGCCTTACTATGTTTTATTTTAAGTCATAGTTTAAGTGACTTGTATTTTGGATTATTTACTTTGTATTTAGCTCATGCAAAATATTCAGCGCTGAGTTGCTTTATTTGTTGGATAAATTTCTAGGCAACTCTAAATCAGTGTATGTCAGATGATTGTGGCTACAATGCAAATTTCGCCAAAATACAATCGTGATAATTATTATGGAAATTTACGGAACATTGAAAAAGTTCCACTGTCAATGGCTTTTGTATTTCAAGCTTTTTTTTATTATTATCATACCGTAATCTACAATAACAAACAAGTTAACATATCCACTTTCAGACCATGTAACACTGTTGAGCAATCAAAGTTATTGAGAAATTGTATATAGATCATGATCATTTCCGCTGTTCATTGTAATATACCCGCCGCAGCTCATCAATTATAATCGTTGCAAATGAGGAAGCATAAGCCAGTAGTCAGAACAAGATTAGTATTAAATGTTTATCATAAAGACCCAAGATGTCAGATTTCTGTAGGTACGTATATCCAAAATTGTTCCTAGTGCTTGGTTCAGGGATGAAACAGCGGTGCGAATAAGCAAGGAAAAAATGGAATGGTCTACAAATAAAATGGATTTAAATCAAAGGCCATTTTTGGAACACTGTCCAGCTCAGTCTTAATGGAATTATTTCTTAGAGAAAAAAAAAAGGGGGGGGCGGATTTTTTTTTATTTCGCACGCAGGCGGCCACAAACCTCGCGGCGGCCCTGACTGCAACATATCTCAATACTGCATGGTTTAACTCCTTTGATTAAAGTTTAGGTAAGGATTATTTGTATAAAAATTTAAACTTGATCCAAGAATGGGAAGCTGGAGAAAAAAACGAGTATAAGATTTGTACCAGACAGACAGACTGACAGACAGACCGAATAATTTAATATAAGATTTGTAAAAAATAACAACAAATAAACTACTAGTGGCCCAGTGATGGCCTCGAAATGTTTTTATAACTTTTAGATGGTGTCCTCAATTGACGTCTTTGAAGAAAGCATCTTCCATTTCTCCACCATTTCTCTGCATTCTAGAAAACTAAATGTCGCAACATTGACGCCTCGGTACCAACTCTCCCTCCATTCATGATTTTATATTTGTTATGTTTTCTTAGTTATGCTCCATAGTCCTATTAATTTACTGCCTAGTAAGCATCATGGGTTCCTTAGAGGAATAGAAAAATTCGTCTAGACTTGAGCATACACACTGCATGCTTAGTGACGTGGTTTAACGGCAAGAGAGACATTGATATATATTAGACGTGGCGTCTAAATAGATAGGGCCTATAACTCCTTTCAGTAAAAACAAAAAAACAATGATAAATAAAGGTGTGAATGGCTGATATAAATATATTTCATTGAACTAATGACGCATCACTAGCCTATGAGACTTACACACTTTTTTTTTTACACCATGGAACATCAATGTCCTATTGAAGGAGGGGGATAATAGGGCAATTGTATGGTGGGAAATGTTTAAGTGAGGAATTTTTGTATTTTTTTTTTTTGGTGGGGTGCTAATGTTGTTTTTGTTATTTTAAAAGCGAATTAAAGATTCAAATGGGAAACTTGGAAAATGCAATAGCTAATATTGTAGGTACGGTGTTGCTGGTTGAAATAAAATATACTTCTTTTCACAAATAGAAATTCATCAAAATCTAGATTGTTTATATGACAATAATAATAATAACAAAAAGTAATAATATATATATATAAATAATAATAATAATATATAAATATAAATAAGGCTATAATATAATAAATGTCAATTCAAGTGAAAAAAAAAATAAAACCCCAAACTGGTGTTGTTATTTTCCTATCCCGCGAACCCTGGGATGAATTCACTCCCTTAGAGAGACCAAAAGGAGCTAAAATTAAACCCTACATGAAAGAAGTTTCAGAAAGAGTAATATGACGTTAGGGGCACGTGACACGAAGACACAACGTCCAAGAGAGACACACGACGACACACGGTGCATGCACAACTTACAGGGGCTGTCTGGTTCCGACAAGAAAAGAACGTAGCAAGACAAGGGAAAAAAAAAACAAGAAAAAAAACATAAATAAAACCCACAAAAAACTAAGACCTCGTGCTTTTTAATAGTATAGCAACGGACTAAGAATGAAAAAAAAAAAGTATTATATGGACTCTAATAACTAACTAGAAATGTTACTATGTTTATGAATTTTAGCGGTAGAAATTGTGTTTATTGTATGGTAACTATGACAACGTGGAGTTAATGAAAAAGTACAAATATATCAAACGAATTCTTGAACAAAAAAAGCTTTGGCGACTTAGTCTTTAATCAGTCTGTCAGTCTATAACCTATTCATAACTTGCTCTCACTAAAAGTGCAATAATTAAAATGCCATATCTATAGTAGTTATTATTGAACTTTAAATCGTTACAAATAGTAAATAGTACAAAAACAAGATAATGATCATAGCAACTTCAAAGAAAGTAAACAATAATCTAGAAGTAAACAAGACTCTACTATGATTCAACAAAGTATTTTTTGTTTTTGTTTTTATTTATCTGAACTAGTTTAGAGTTGTGTTTTAGGCGAGACCAATCGTTATAGTAGGCCTGGACGCTGACCTCTGACGTAGCAACTAGCTATTGGTTTCCGCTTCCCACAGGCTGTGACGTTGCAGGTCAGTGTTCAGGCCTTCTATGATGATTGGTCTCGTTTTAAGCGAGTCTGTGCAAGTCTCGTACATTAAATGTCTTATTGAAGCTCCATGCTTTTTATTTGGTGGAAAATGACTATATTGATTTCCGTAGAAGTGTGTTACGTCGTCAGGGGCATGCGCATTGTTACATAATGTGTCAAGGTCGCTTTACGTTCATGGGGCTGAGGAAATGGCTTGTATATGTACATCTGATGGTTGGGCAGCTTTAAGTTTAAATGAATAAAGGAGATGAGTTAAAAAGAGACATGCACGAAATAAGTCACACAAATTAAGACAGATTTTCTTGTACTATAAACCTATTCCAATATAAAAGACTTGTAGAAATGTTTTTTTATTAAAAATTAAAACCTCCTTACAGGTTATTGAGTTAATGCTGCCACTGGGAACACACTGACACATTCACATTCTACACACTTATCTACAAAAACATACAACAATGATGATTTGTATTGTTGGGTTCATCGAACAACAAGATTACAACATTCTAAAGCTACTCATAGCACACGAAAGTACAATGAATATTTTAAGTGAAATACTTAATAGCTTCGTGAGGCTACTATAACCTATACAATACACAGACCTATATACACAGATAAATATACCTGTATTTATATATTATATTACTATATAGATCTGTGTGCCTATATTAGTAACCTAGTGGACAAGTTAATAGCCTAATCAGCAGTATCGATAGAATTCTAGTTACTAAATAAGTATCAAGCTTTATTAACAGCTTAGCAATTAGAATAGTTAGTAATCTAGTTTGTAAACAACTTAGTTATGTTGTTAGTAAACCAGCCAAATACAATTAGCTCATTAATTAAAATGTATGTCCAAGTGTCGAGCGTGTTTAACAGAAGACAAAAGGCCAAGACTCTAAGGCTAGAAGGTCATATATATGTGTAGCACAGCATTAGTACAGATAGGTCTTACATATCTTTGTACCATCAAGATAGGATTAATTTAACAGCTGCATCTCTTATGACTAACGGTGATGAATTAGAAACCAATTAATAAATGATATCTTTATTGTGTAATTTTTTGAAAGTGTCAAAGACATGTACTTGTTTAAAAACAATAAATTTTGGTGTAAAAACATTAATTAGATGATAGTTATATGTCTACTGACGAGAGTAATACGCATGAATATACTCGAATCAAGTTCACGCACACGGACAAACTGATCCTACTCTTTCCAGAGCATAATGTCTACTTTGATATTTATTGAGTTTTTAGAGGACCATTTCTTTTGTGGTAAACGGCAATAGTCATTTAGAAGGAAGGAAGAACAGAATGAGACATGGGAGAACATAAACGAGGTAAAAAGAAAAGACAAAGATAGAGAGATTGTAAGTATTAAAAAAAAAGAGAGGGGAAAGAGCAAGAAGAATGAAGATAAAAAGATCGACGGAAAGATAGAAATAGAGAGAGGGAGAGAAATAAACTCAAGATAAAACTTGAAATAGAAAAGAAAGATAGGCTCTACAGAGGCCATTTCTATGAGAAGGAAAAATAAGGAGAAAGAGAGATAGAGAAAGAAAACAGAGAAAGGAGAAAGGGAGCTGGGGGGGGGGGGGACATAAAAAGATAAAGATATAAAGAAAGAAATAAAAGGAGGGACAATGAGCGAGATAGCTAAAATTATCGAACAACATGAAACATTATACTAAACAATTATTATCAAACATAAAACAAGACCACGAGCGCCACACCACTTTAGCTCGCATCTCAAAAAGAGCGGCTGAAATAAGTGGTACGTGACGTTTTGGCGACTCCGTTTTGGCGACGCCGTTTTGGCCCCGCCGTTTTGGCGATTATTTAATAAGTACGTAGCTTTTATAACAATGTTTATTTCACTCTACAATAATATTGTATGTATAGTATGAATTCTAACACCGTTCAGAGAATTGTTTTTTTTTATTAATTATAAAGGTTTTGTTTATTTCATGACTATAGGCCTATAATAAGTCAGATTCCTGAATGGTAATGACATGCTATATGTGAGTTCTGCTAATCGCACTGGATGACATTTTTGGATTCTTTCCAAAAGATTTTTTTTATTTGACATTAGTGTAATATACGAACTAGCTAAGTGTCACACTTTAATATAACAAAAACCATGTTAACATCTAAATCTTTTTTGAGAATAAAAGTGTGCCTCTTAATAAACACACATATGATTATTAAAGAAAATGATGTGAAAAACAAACATGCATTTACATTTAGTAAGTGAAAATATGTCTAAACACAAACACTCATGCAAAACATAGATATGAATAATTCTTTTAAAAGAAATAATACAATAAACGTACATAATGTATTTAGCGCCAAAACGTCCCGTCGCCAAAACGTCCCGCGCCAAAACGGCGGGGCCAAAACGGCGGCGCCAAAACGTCTTGCTTCCGAAATAAGTTGTAACAATGGCTATCTTTGTCTACATTCTTTTTCATTTGTATTCAGTTAATAAATAATTCATTTAATGTATTAATTCGTTTCATAGCCACACACACACAAAAAAAATAAACTGTTTAAATTTCCAAAAAAAAAAAAAAAAAAAGTTTTCAGCTGCACATGTGACAAAAATCTGGCAATAGAAACGACTGTAAACGTATTAATACCTTGAAAATTGGTCGGAGTAGAAAATTTTCTTTCACTGGAAGCAATCTGAGACAAAGCAAACATTAATTCAAATATTTAAAAAAAATAATAATAATATCATCAATTATACAATCGTGAATATAAATCTTTAAATAAATCCTCAAAAAGAAAAAAAAAATCAATTTGGGAAAGTTGACCCTTGTGTCCGAAGCGCCATGTTCGTTTGAGATGCGTTTTGTACTGACGTAATGATGGTCCCAAGTTCGAACGAGATCAATCGTACAAGAAGGCATGAACGTCACAGGTCAATTGGACGAGCTATTGATCTATGAGCAAAGAACAATTGATCTCATTCTCATTTCTGTGGCCAACGGTTAACGAACAGAGTGTCATGTGGTCAACACAACGACCAGCCGCCTTTACTCTTCCTTACTTAAGTCAGGTACCCATTAGAGCTGGGTGGACTCAAAAGTGCCACTAAAAATCCTCAAATTCAAAATCCGAGTTTTCACCAAGATTTGAGCCCAGTACCCCAGGTTCGGAAGCCAAGCGCTTTATCACTTAGCCACCGCGCCCCCTTAGTCACAGCTAAGACCTACATATTTTACCATAATACGTCTTGCTGGGCGCCAAAGAAACAAGTATTTCTAGAGAAAAGGTCATGACCTACTTTGCCATCTCACTTAGCTGAAGTTTCCCATCTTTGTTTCTGTCAAAAAGCTGGAGCTGTGGAAATAAGGAACAATGGAAAACATGAATTAGAGAAGGGGCGAATCCAAAATACAATCCATAAAAATATTCCTAGCACAATGTCTTTGAATCCAAATAGTTAAGAAGAGTGAAATATGTTACGTGGCTTCTGAGACCCAGTTGAACTTGCATATTTTGTCAAACCTGGCACTAGCTTAAAGGAAAACTCTGATAGTTTTGACAATTTTTGATATAATATGTGTTTTGATTTACAGATAATGAATATAGTATTCTTTTTTTAATTTGCAATAATAACTTAGTAATGGATGTTTTTCTGATGTAATTTTTCTGCGCATCCAAAACAGTCTGACATTCACCGGGATTCTATGTGACGTCACACATGCCTATTAATTTAATCTATTGACTTATAGGAGACCGTAAAAGAAATATATTTTCGTCTATGCAGTTAGATCTAGGATCTTCTAAGCAAAGAAAAAAATGCGTAGATTTACATGCTTGACTAACCATGGCAGTGTGTATTTTCTCGACAGACCACTCAACACACAACAGACACTTCACGTAGTCTCGACTAGCTGATCAGTTTGTTCGAATCAGTCACACACACGATCTATTTACTTCTTGGGCTTAGATGAAAATGTGACTTTTTTTCTCGAGTTGGTTATCCTAATGCATTTATATACATGTATTTATAACTGTGCTCTGTAATAGGCCGTCGCTAAGCTCAAGAATGAATCAAGTATGGAAGTGACTAACCTAAAAACAAGATCTCAAAGCACCCCGTTTTTTTTTTTTTGAGATTTTACTGTCTAATTTATTATTATTTTTATTATTATAGCTTTTATATAGCGCTACTTTCGTGCTTATAGCATGTGAGGGGGGGAGGGGTATCTAGGAGTTGGTTTTCGTGCTGCCAATAGGCGCTCAGTAAACGCAGCTCTGCCCGAGTCGGGTGTCGAACCTCGAGCCCCCTTCTAGGTAGCCAAGACATGCCAAGTTCAAGCGCACTTAGCCTCTCGGCCACCAACTTATAAAATATAAATATTTCTAAGTATTTAAATAAAAAATGGTAAAATGTTTACTATTACAACTTTTTACGCAGAATTCAAATATGTCAATAACTCAAATTTGAGAAACCATCGGAGTTTCGTAAATGTTTATGCCGCGGTCTCACTTAGTTTTCCATGTTTCTTTTAAAGCAAGTCGCTGCCAGTGGCAATAGTTGCATGATCTCTGAGCGTTTCTGTAGTAGGTTATCGGCTTGCAGAGAAAGAGCGACGCTCATGCAATATTAGGTAATAGTGGGCCAAACCGTACATTTTAACAAAGATATGAAGAGTACTAAATAATGCACAAGCTAGATATGTTGTGTTTTTTCCAGAGGCATTACATAAGAAATAATGGAACCAGATAGCATAATAGCATTCAGATATTGTATCTAGAATCAGAGTGGAATTTCTTATTTGGCGCGGCGGGCCGTCTGAAGTCTTAAAGATTTTGTTTTAAGTTTTTATATATAAGGATACTGGTTTATAAAAAATATGACATTTGGCTAAAGCGAAACAATTTGTAAAAATCTCTGAACATGTGGAAAATCCGAGACAGAAGGCTAATTAGTATATTTGCTAAAATGCACACAACACTGAACTATTACTTACAAATACAAAAACACAACCTAATAACAAAAATATTCTTATCACAAAGGCACATTTCTTATTCCATATGCTAGGACGAATTGGTATAAGTGCAAGGAACGGGTTGCCCGCATCACCTTGACAAATCAAAGACTATTTAACATGCACAACTATATAAAAAAACATATACGCATTGGATCTACAGTTATCAGTGTATTAGAATGAAAATATGAAACCTGTCTTATGCTGTGAAAATAATGACAATATATTCATTACATATTTTGTAGCAATGCTACCATTTTTTTTTTAACTTTTTTTTTTAATTCAGATTATACTTTTACTAACAATAACACCAAGGACAAACAGGTTAAAGAATCCACATTAAGCAATCAAGGTTATTGAGAAGTTGTATATAGATTATGATCAAATGCATTGTTCATATCCGTTGGAGTTTCATCAATTTTTTTTTAAAAGGAAACCTCAGAATTTGCCTATTCAATTTTAATTATATCATCATAGGAACCCTTGGGCCTCTTTTATGGGCAGTGCTACTATTTTTTATATATTTTTTTATTTACATATCGCGAAACCTAACCCTAATCTCACAAAATTATTTAACGTGTTAATTATTGTTTACTTTTAGCTTGACATGTTATTGTTTATTTTGCTTCAACGTTTGGGAAGACGCAGATATTAATATTGTTTAAAGTTATACCGTCTGTCAGGTTTATATCATTACAATAATTGAGACATTAAAAAAGCTTTTGAAAATCCAATTATACAACATTTTGTAGCTGGCAATGTTTAGGTGCAGCAGCTACATGCTTTATTCCCCAACTTAAACCAAACCGTTATATAATTTTTAAAATTAATTATGCAAGCACACTAAGCACATATTACTCTACTTATCCCCAGTTCCAATGAAATGTTGATATCAAGGAAAACAGTGAAGTTAGCAATTAATATGCATATGCTCAATTTCCGATTGTCTACCTTTTTGTCACACAGTTTTCTTTAATCTTCAAAGCTAATGTTCTTATCATAAGACTTTGTTTGTCGCTACACGACGTTCTAAGTTAGTGCTGCCCTTATTTGCAACCACACGTACAATATAAAAAAAAAAACACATTTCGATTAAACGATTGAAGCCATTGCAGTAAACAAACGGACAACTCGCGTTGGGCTTTTAAAAAAAACTGGTCGCCTCCACCTCCGTTATATAGATGTAATAAAACGGGACCTCAAATCAGTGAACATCAACACTGACCATTGGGAAGACATAGCTCTAGACAGCACCAGATGGAGAGAGACAGTTAACAAGAAAGCTATGGACAGCGAAAAAAAACATGGGCCTCAGCTTTGGAAGAAAATCGTGCAGTGCGAAAAATGGCCGGCTCCTCTACCACCAAAGCAAAAGTCACCATAACCTGCAAGAGTTGTGGACGGGAGTGTCTCTCCAAAGTAGGGCCCCACAGCCAAATGAAAAAGTGTTCGAGATGACACATCGTCGCTCTACGACTGAAGGAGGCCAACAGTTTTAAAGACGTACATTTTCAAACTTTACGCGAATGCTGGCCGGACATGACCCCAAAAAGAAGAACATGGCCTCCTTTGGCGGACTTCTGGTATCCCTATATAACAAGCAAAAATATACTTTATAATTCAAATCCAGTAATAGATTCACAAAATTAGACTTAATATGAAACGATACTTAATCCCTAAAAAATTTTGAGTTTTACACACTGATTTCAGATTGTCTCTTCTATACAGATTTTTTAAAATGGAAAGTTCTCGTAGAGGAAATAAAAAAAAAATTATCTCCTCTGCAAACTTTTTCATCTTTGTAGAAACTCGAAGCTACCAGAAGCCAATGTACAAATAAACTTACTGTTTACACTTCTCTTGACGCGTACGCCACGTGACGCATGGTGTGGACTTTTTTCAATACTTTCACCAGAGCTTTTGTGGCATCCATTTTTATACAGTATCATTTAGATGTCCGTATACAATAGCTTAATGTTATACAGTAATGTGTGTATCTTTATATTCTATTGTGAAGATGTTTACACACGGTTGCGTAGATGTCTTTTCAGTATTGTGTAGACGTTTATACTCCTTACTCTAATATTCTTAATTAACTACTGAGCTCTAATGACCTCCTCGCAGTCGAGGACAAACTTTGACCTTTAAACTTACCATCGTGTCAGCGTACGTAATGAGCTGTTCCTCTGTGACAATTTTCTCAAATGACTTCAGGAGGTCTTTCAGGAAGTGCTGAGGAAGAAAGGTCATCAAAACATTTTCATGAACTTAAAAACTTTGAATATTTCAAAATTCTCGTTTAATGGACATAAAAAAAACAACAATAAAAGAGATATTGAATGACAGAGACAGAGACAGAGACAGAAGGTAAAATAGAGTTGACGAGTGGATGAAAGACGTATGTATGACTAATTTTTTTTTTTGGAAAGTAACGTCTGTAATATATAAGATAAGATAAGAACAATATATAGTTTGAGTAAAGCATTGAGTGAATTAGCTTTAAGGATATGTAGAGAGAGAGATTCAGGAGAGAAAATACATTTTTAGAAATTTAACAAGAACATAAAACTAAAATGTTATTTGGTGATTGTACTATTAGAAAATGCGTCTTCTGTTTTGGGACCCTTCAACTCAAGAAAACAGAATTATAGTAGAAATAGAGCCGTGAGATTTATACAAAATGAACATATTCACATTTGGAGGCGCAGTGGCTGAGCGGTAAAAAACTTGGCTTTCGAACTGGGATCTATGGGTGCCTGTGAGTCCAGCCAGCTCTTAAGTACCTGACATCATGTAAAGGCGGTGGGTCGTTGTGCTGGTCAGATGACACCCTCATTAATCGTGAGCCACAGATAACTTATATAGATCGCACGATTGCAAGGTCTGAAAGGGGAACTACTTTGTATCTCTGATGTTGTTGTTTGTTTGTTTTTTTTTGGTATGATTTTTTACTTACAATGTTCATTCAAAATTCCAGTCATCACCTGTATTCGAACACGGGACCCCTGATTTGGAAGCCAAGCGTTTTACCACTCAACCACCGCTCCTCCACACAAATTGCATGGCATTCTCAAAGTAATAAAACTGTTGTCCGAGAAATAGATGCGCATCGTGGCTATTTCTTATCCTGATGAACAGCTGAGTGGCACGTGACCCCTAATGAAACTCAGCAGACGTTATACCCATTCATCGAGGGATCACGTGAATGACATTTTATTTTGTGGTAAAGAAAGAGTTACCTTGAGTTCGTCTGCTTCTATGTATCCGCTGTGATCCTCGTCGTACTTCCGCCAAGTCTGAAACAGGATATGACGTCAGATCTATTTAAGGAAGTATTACCTCGGGATTTTTATTATTATTTTTTTATGTGAAGTTTGAATTAAATATGAGATTCCCTTTTACGACTACACATTTATTTAGCTGGCAACAGAGGCTTATCAACATAACCTCCTTGACATTAGTTTGTCTTTTTATACCAAAACATCTCTTCATCTTCCTATTTTTTAACATTTGTAAGTTGCGTTTTATCGCTCTCCACATTGCTCTAGATTCTTTTTCTATGTTTCTCTGTTATTTCTTAAATAATATAAACCGGGTCTTACAAAAACCGAAAACAAAACAAACTAAAAATTCGACTTTTTAAAAAACTTTTCATGACAATCCCCAATTAGATAACCTATAATATTTTTTTACAAAAAAATAATAAACCTATCCCTCATAAAGTCATGAGATATATTTAGTGAAATAGTTTTAAAAACACAGCAGGAGAGATTTCTTAGTTATGGAAATAACAAAGCTAGTGGGGGTTGGGAGTAAATGAATGGAAGCTACTCTGGTATGCATGCTTCCACATGTTATGTTAGATTGCGTGAACCATATCTTCACATTTTCTGTATGTTCATATAGTCTACATGTCTTTGAATACAAAAAAGCTGTTTATGATCAGGTATGTGTTGCTAACTGCCACTATCTAAAAGTTACTTTGGGGAGGACGTATTGTTTTTTTTATTATTATTAAAAAAAAAAGTAACGGATTTTTATCACCTTATTGACTAGAAAGAACTAGAATTTTTAATACTTGAATAATAAAGTAGCTATATGCCATAGGCGACTACTCAACTTGTAATAGTTTTTGAATTCAGAGCTGTATAGTTCAGACTAATCACAATACAAACACACAAACGCCCCCAACCACCCCCCCCCCACACACACACAAGGCCGGCCCTAACAATTGCAGGTCCCTATGCAAAACTGATTGCGCGGGGCCCAGTTCGGCTAGGGAAATACAAAATTAAGATTTTATCTTTGTGGTATATTTTTATTAAATCAAAGCTGACCAATGCCTTTAATTTTTTATTGCTCTCAGGATTGGTACACCAAAAATACAATTTTGTCTATCTTTCAGGAGATTTTCATGAGTTTTCGGGAGATTTTAATAATTTCAGATTTCCTGGACTTTTTCGTATATTTTGCAATTTCAGGAGATTTCCTAGAGGTCCTGGGAAATTAGAAAGCTACGTAAACCCTGTTATTATTTATAAGTTGTAATGTTTTATAATTTAATAATATACACCTAAAAATAGCGAGGGTGCCTATGAAAGTGTGTGGCCTACTGCCGGCCCTGCCCACACAGGCACACACACACACTTAAATTACATTCACAAAGACACTCACCTTCATAAATTCCACGCTTGATTCCAAAGGATGCTCTCTGCGGAACAACAGGAGAAAGTTCTCCTCCATGGGAAGCAACTGGGCCAGCTATAGGAAAAAAAAAAAATAACTAGCTAAATTTAGCTCAGAAATAAAAATATGTTCTAATGTTTGTTCGTTTGTTCGCTCCGAGCTGCTTAGCTCAGAGAATTAGTTTGGGTGCCAGCTATTTAATTTGGTTTACTCCAGCGGCCATCTTTGGCTATTTATCATACACTAAGTAAAACGTATCTTTTCATTAAAATTAGACTCGCCCCACAGTCGGTTCTGCTCAAACTAGATTAGCTGGTTCAGATATTAGGAGAAGATGTCAGTGGCGTAGCTAGGGTGGAAGGAGGAGGGGCCCCCAAACGAGTATTTTTTACATTAAAAATTAAATATTACGCAAAATGCAAAGGGGCCCCAAAGCGGTCAAGCCCCCGGGCCCCCAATACATGAAAAATTCCTATCTACGTCCCTGGAAAATTTTAAGACAAATCCTTGAAAATATTCTATAATGACTTTCGTCCTATCATAATTTCAATAAGGCGTAAAACGTTTCATACAAAACACTGACATGTTATAATATACATTGCACAATAAGAATTCTTTGATATAAACAGCATAAAGTCATATGGATTTTATTATTTTATTAACTGATTTGAATAAGTTCTACTATGAAAAGAACTGAATTCAAATGCATTTTTAACTAGTACTTCTAAGAACGTCAGGTGAATAATATTCTACGCTAAGCTAACAGCCATTTAAAATAAAAGTGAAAATGTTTTTAGATTTCATTTTTTTTAATTACCGGTACTAGATCTACATACAAGGCTCAAAAGAGATAATACAAACAACCCGCGAAAATTCTAGGTCAGAAATGAGTAAGCGCCAATGGAAAAATCTATGAGAATTGAACGCACGCTGCTCTATTTTATGTGATCAAAAATTTACAAAATTATTTATGCACCAAACTAAATAATTGCCCGAACTGTCCTAGGGAATATTAAAAATAGTGTAACACTCGTGACATTTATTTGTTTTTTTTCTGGCGTTTAATGAGTAAACATACTTATGCATTTTTTTTTACATGTTTTATTATAAACATGGAGTACGCAGTCTCATAGCAAACCGACTATTGATTTTCTGCACTAGGAGCTAATCTAAGCAGATATACAACAATTAGTTTTAGATAGTGTTACGTATCTAGGTAACAATGCCTAGATACTATTGTTTTTTTTTCTTGACCTGTAGGTTGTCTGCCCCTTTGTGTAATAAGTTTTTTTTTTATTTTATTCTTCAAGAGTCAAGCCACACAGACAGTGACCGGTCCTTGACCTATGTGTGTACCTCTGGTTGAAAGGAGGGTGTTTTTTTTTTTTCTTTTCTTCTGTCTCTTTGAAGAGCGTTCTAGATCTGGGTGTTGATGACTTTCTGTTCTAGAAATTACTAGATATCGACGCGCGGTAGATTATATAAAGACCGCTCGCGTAACGTTGACGGACAGACATACGAAGACAGCCGTGAGACAGAATAGCGGAGACATTGCGTGACCCGTGCGTGGTATACCAATTGATCGTGTAAGTTAAGATTTTTTCTTTTTTCAAGGCCTTGCTTGTATTTGTAATTATATTTTCAAACTATTGTATTGTAATATTTTTACATGCCATTTTTGTAAAAGGGTTTTGGTCAACCCATCAATTCTGTATTGAGTAAATGTTTTTTTTTTTTTTTACTTTATATGATTCATTTAAAAGTACTATTCGAGTTATATTTTATTAAACATTAAGTTGATATTTTACCTTCCGATTTCTTGTGTCATTTTTTTTTGGTATTCATTGTAAGTCTTTGATTAAATTCAGACTTTAGATAAGTGACACAACTGTTTTTTTTTCTATTGTCACGTTCCCCTAGGCAAGCCATTTAAAAATTAGAATTCAATTCGTAATACGTGACAAAAGAAGTTTGGGGGCTCGTCCGGGATATTTTTCTGAACCTATTTTCGTCTTACTTGAGTAATTTTGTAAAGGCGAAGTTGACTTTAAAAAAATTTTTTTTTGTGTCAAAGAGTCGGAAGTAAAGTATCAATAGTATTGACCAAACTCTCTTAAGATTTTTTTGTTGTACTGATTTTGTACTGTATATTTACATTGTATACATTTTTTTTTGCTTGTAATAGTTGTTAGTTAGCCATGGATATTCAGGTTTTTCTTGCAAATCCATCTGTGGAAGAGCTTGATGCTTTTACTAGGAAGGAACTGGTCCTTATTTCTAAACATTTAGGGTTAAAAATAAAATCAAATGCCCTTAAACAAGAAATCAGAGATAACATTGTAATCCATTATGTAGACGAGGAAGTGTTTTCTGAAGACCTTTTAGAAACCCTTAGACCCGATGAGGGTAAATCAGATTTAGAACTTCAGATAAAATTAAAACAAATGGAAATAGAAGCCCAGTTAGCTTTAAAAGAGAAGGAAATTAAACAACAGGCCGCACAAAAAGAATTAGAGCTTGCAGCGGCTAGAGAGCAGAGAGAGCAGAAAGAAATAGAAATGAAATTACAAATAGAGTTAAAAAAATTAGAGTTAGCTGCTAATGTAAGACCAGATTCTTCCCCTGCCAGTCATACTGCTGAAGCAATAAAATTTTTGAAAATAATTCCACGCTTTAATGAAGCCACAATTGACAATTATTTTCCACAATTTGAACTTTCTGTGAAAAATTTTAATGTACCTGAAACTTTGTGGCCCACTTTGCTGTTAACAGTTTTGACTGGTAGAGCTGCAGAGGTATTTTGTTCTTTGACCATTGAACAACAAAAAGATTATAATGTTGTTAAGGCCTTAATTCTTAAGGCATATGAACTTGTTCCGGAAGCTTACCGAAAGCAGTTCAGGGATTGTCGCAAATCGGATGGCCAAACCCATGTAGAATTCCTGCGGGAAAAGGAGCGACGCTTTGAGAAATGGCTCACTTCCAGGGAAATCGGCACCGACTTTGCAAAATTCAAGAACCTAATGCTGATGGAAGAGTTCAAGAGTTGTGTGCGGCTGGACGTCCGTACGCATATAGCTGATCGTGGCGAGGAAGATGTGCACAAGGCTGCAGTGTTGGCAGACGATTATATAATATCACATCAATTTGCCAAGTATACGACGGATGTCAAGCCAAAACAAGTCAAACAGCCTGAGTCCACTGCTAGCAACTCCATCAAGAACAGCAGTACAAACGACAGAAAACCTACTACAAGTAAAGCTACTTGTTCCTACTGCAAACGAGAAGGCCATAAAATTGACGATTGCTGGAAATTGAGGAAGAGAAACGAAAAAGCTCCTTCAAAAGTCAGCGCTTGCACAGTACAGTGGTCGGCGAGGTTTACTCCCTCATCATCAAGTCATATCAAGAATACCTCGACACCACCTGTTTCAAATGTATTGACTGTACAAGACTCTCCGAAAATGTCTCCACGATGTTCCAATGACTCAAACAAGAGTTTTTCAAATACATCAAGCCGATGTTCCAATGACTCAAACAAGAGTTTTTAAAATTCATCTTTACGATGTTCCAATGACTCAATCAAGAGTTTTTCAAATACATCAAGCCGATGTTCCAATGACTCAAACAAGAGTTTTTCAAATACATCAAGCCGATGTTCCAATGACTCAACCAAGAGTTTTTCAAATACATCAAGCCGATGTTCCAATGACTCTATCCAGAGTTCCCATAATACATCACCCCGATGTTCCAATGACTCTATCCAGAGTTCCCATAATACATCACCCCGATGTTCCCATGACTCTATCCAGAGTTCCCATAAGACATCACCCCGATGTTCTAATGACTCCATCAAGAGTTCTCCAAATACATCCAAAAGATGTTCTACTGACTCAAGAAAGAGTTTCTCCACTGCGTTTCCTAGAGATGTCAATGACTCCAGCGAGAGTTCGACCCAAGTCCAGTCTGCATCAACCAAAATTGATGTTTTATTAGAGGATTTTAAGCCTTTCATTTCGGAAGGATTCGTATCACTACCCGGTGATTCTACAAGTCTACGACCTATCACCATTTTGAGAGACACAGGTGCCTCACAATCGCTACTTTTAGAGGGTATCTTGCCCTTGTCAAAATCATCATCGACTGGGAAGAGCATCCTGTTACGAGGCGTAGAGCTTGGATGTATAGATGTGCCTCTACATCTAATCGACATAAAGTCAAATCTCATTACTGGACCGGTTGTTGTAGGTGTCCGACCAACATTACCATTGGAAGGCATCTCGTTGCTGTTAGGCAATGACTTAGCAGGTGGAAAGGGGATAGCCGAACCCATCGTCACTCAAACACCCGACTTATCTGCCACACCCGAGGAAGACCTAGAGTTATATCCAGCGTGTGCAGTAACAAGGGCAATGAGGTTAAAAGCATCTCAAGAAGAGAACGTCATCAAGGCCAACAGTAACCACGATGATGTGGACTTGAGCACCACATTCTTTGCTTCTCTTGAAGAAGAACCAACGCCAAATTCTGAAAAGCCGGCATCAACTCGAAAACAGTTGATTGAGGACCAAAAGAAGGATCCAGAGCTCGCCAAACTCCGAGAAACCGCAATGACATCACAAGAGGCAGAGCTAGCATCAACGTGCTACTACATCCAAGATGATATGCTCTTCAGGAAATGGAAACCTCCAGACGCATCCAACGAAGAAGAATGGAGAATATGCCATCAAATCGTGTTACCAGAAAGATACCGAGCGTACATCATGAATCTGGCTCATGACACACCGATGTCAGGTCATCTCGGCATCCACAAGACATACCACAAGATTATGTCACACTTCTTCTGGCCACGTTTGAAGAAAGATGTCATCCAGTACTGCCGATCCTGTCATGCCTGTCAGATGGTTGGCAAGCCAAATCAAAAGATCCCTGTTGCTCCTCTGAAGCCGATTCCAGCCTTTGAAGAACCTTTCAGCAGAGTACTTATTGACTGTGTTGGTCCTCTCCGAAGGACAAAAGCTGGCAACCAATACCTGTTGACCATTATGTGTGCTTCAACTCGTTTTCCTGAGGCTATTCCTCTAAGGAACATAAAAGCATCGAACATTGTAAAGGCCTTAATCAAGTTCTTTACTCTATTTGGTCTACCAAAGTCCATCCAATCGGACCAAGGAACGAATTTCACGGCCAATCTTTTCAAGCAAGTCACGACTCAGTTGGGCATCAAACACTGCATGTCGAGTGCGTATCATGCCGAGTCGCAAGGCGCTCTTGAGCGATTCCATCAGACTCTCAAGAACATGATCCGAACCTATTGCTTTGAGCACGAAAAAGACTGGGACGAAGGAATCCACATGCTGCTGTTTGCAACCCGTGAATCCGTCCAGGAATCGTTGGGATTCAGCCCTTTTGACTTAGTCTTTGGCCATTCGGTGCGCGATCCCTTGAAATGTATAAAAGAGACTTTGTTGTCACCAACAGCCACTGAAGGACTTTTAGACTATGTAAGTAAGTTTAAAACTAGACTTTATGATGCTTGTGTTCTGGCCAAAAATAACTTACAAAACACCCAATCCAGCATGAAACGCTGGTATGATAGAAAGGCCCGTGTTAGAGAATTTTCTCCCGGGGATAAGGTGCTTGTATTTTTGCCCATACCAGGTCAACCCTTGCAAGCCAGATATTTTGGTCCCTATGAAATTGAGACCAAAATTAGTGACCTCAATTACACAATCAAAACTCCTGACCGTAGGAAAAAGACTCAGCTATGTCATATAAACATGCTGAAGCCTTATGTATCTCGGCCAGATCACTCAGAGAAGAGTAATTGTGTTTTAAATACAGTCAAAAGTTGTTCAAATAGCCATGTTTCTCCTATTGATGATGATATTGTAAAGGAGAAATTTGGACAATACAAAATACCTAATTCTTTTGTATTACAGAATTTGGATGTAAAACTGTCTCATCTGTCTTCGACAGAAAGGCCAGTTATCATGAAACTCATTAATGAATTTAATGACATTTTTTCTGATGTACCAAAACAGACTAATGTTATAATGCATGATGTAGATGTTGGCGAGGCTACTCCAGTCAAGCAGCATCCTTACAGGGTCAACCCTGAAAAACTTGCCATATTTAGGTCAGAAATCAAGTATATGCTTGAAAATGACCTCATTGAACCAAGTTCCAGTAGCTGGAGCTCCCCATGTGTCTTGATACCTAAACAGGACAAGACTTATCGTTTTTGTACAGACTACCGTAAGGTAAATGCTGTAACAAAGACCGATTCGTTTCCTATCCCTAGGATAGACGATCTCATAGATCGTATTGGTGACGCTAAGTACATCACCAAAATAGACCTACTTTCAGGTTATTGGCAGGTTCCCCTGACTGATAGGGCAAAGGAAATCTCCGCCTTTGTCACCCCTGATGGTCTGTACCAATACAAAGTGATGCCATTTGGCATGAAGAATGCTCCTGCCACTTTCCAGAGAATGATAAATGCCCTACTTGCTGACATGGAGAATTGCCACGCATACATAGACGATGTAGTAATTTTTAGCCAAGATTTTTCTAGCCATTGTAAACAACTGCATTGTCTTTTTACTAAACTTTTACATGCAAAAATTACTGTAAACCTGAGTAAGAGTGATTTTTGCCAGGCTTCCATCCAATACTTAGGCCATATTGTAGGACAAGGCCAGGTGAAACCTGTAATGGCCAAAGTAGAAGCTATCCAAGCTTTCCCTATTCCTGCTGATCGGAAACAACTCCGAAGATTTTTGGGAATGTCTGGATATTATAGAAAATTTTGCGAAAATTTTTCTGTCATTGCCAGTCCTTTAACAAACCTCCTGAGAAAGAACGTCCGATTTACTTGGACGGATGAATGTCAGAAAGCCTTTAACCAAATTAAGCAGATATTATCTAGCTCCCCCATTTTGATGGCTCCTGATTTCGGAAAACCTTTTAGGTTAGCTATTGACGCCAGTGACACAGGTGTTGGGTCAGTCCTTTACCAAGAAGATAATTTCCAAGTAGAGCATCCTATTTGTTTCTTTTCCAAGAAATTTAATAGACATCAAAGAAATTATTCTACTGTGGAAAAAGAATGTCTTGGGTTGATTCTTTCTATACAACACTTTGATTTTTATATCAGTGGGTCCAGATGGCCACTGGTTGTATTTACTGACCACAATCCCCTTACATTTATCCACAAAATGTCTGGCAAGAATCAACGACTTCTCAGGTGGAGTTTATTTTTACAAGAGTACAACCTAAATCTTAAACACATAAAAGGCAGCGAAAATGTTATCGCCGATGCCTTATCTAGATTGTAAAAAGTATTTTGATGTATATATTTTTTTTATATATATCATGATAAATACATTCTGTAATGTAAATATCATTTTTGTAATTATTCTAAAAAGATTTCCATTTCGTGGAAATGTAAACTTTTTATTTTTAGGAGGGAGGTGTTACGTATCTAGGTAACAATGCCTAGATACTATTGTTTTTTTTTCTTGACCTGTAGGTTGTCTGCCCCTTTGTGTAATAAGTTTTTTTTTTATTTTATTCTTCAAGAGTCAAGCCACACAGACAGTGACCGGTCCTTGACCTATGTGTGTACCTCTGGTTGAAAGGAGGGTGTTTTTTTTTTCTTTTCTTCTGTCTCTTTGAAGAGCGTTCTAGATCTGGGTGTTGATGACTTTCTGTTCTAGAAATTACTAGATATCGACGCGCGGTAGATTATATAAAGACCGCTCGCGTAACGTTGACGGACAGACATACGAAGACAGCCGTGAGACAGAATAGCGGAGACATTGCGTGACCCGTGCGTGGTATACCAATTGATCGTGTAAGTTAAGATTTTTTCTTTTTTCAAGGCCTTGCTTGTATTTGTAATTATATTTTCAAACTATTGTATTGTAATATTTTTACATGCCATTTTTGTAAAAGGGTTTTGGTCAACCCATCAATTCTGTATTGAGTAAATGTTTTTTTTTTTTTTTTTACTTTATATGATTCATTTAAAAGTACTATTCGAGTTATATTTTATTAAACATTAAGTTGATATTTTACCTTCCGATTTCTTGTGTCATTTTTTTTTGTTATTCATTGTAAGTCTTTGATTAAATTCAGACTTTAGATAAGTGACACAACTGTTTTTTTTTCTATTGTCACGTTCCCCTAGGCAAGCCATTTAAAAATTAGAATTCAATTCGTAATACGTGACAATAGTAAATATTGTAAGGCATTGTTAACAAGTATTTAATAGAGCTTCATGGAAGAATTTCCAAAATCTAACAGTGTCATAATTTAGAAAGAAGGCGAGAGTGGAACTAAAAGAATTGAAGACTAAAAACTTTGAATGAGAAGCACTTGTTGACAAGACTCCCGAGAAGTATCTACAGGTTACTAGACCATTGAACAGGTGAGGCACGTCAACGAATGTACTATACCATTGAACAGGTTAAGCACATCAACGGGTGTACTAGACCATTGAACAGGTGAAGCACATCAACGGGTGTACTAGACCATTGAACAGGTGAAGCACATCAACGGGTGTACTAGACCATTGAACAGGTGAAGCACATCAACGGGTGTACTAGACCATTGAACAAGTGAAGCAACATCAACGGGTGTACTAGACCATTGAACAAGTGAAGCAACATCAACGGGTGTACTAGACCATTGAACAGGTGAAGCACATCAACGGGTGTACTATACCATTGAACAGGTGAAGCACGTCAACGGGTGTACTATACCATTGAACAGGTGAGGCACGTCAACGGGTGTACTATACCATTGAACAGGTGAGGCACGTCAACGGGTGTACTATACCATTGAACAGGTGAGGCACATCAACGGGTGTACTAGACCATTGAACAGGTGAAGCACATCAACGGGTGTACTAGACCATTGAACAGGTGAAGCACATTAACGGGTGTACTAGACCATTGAACAGGTGAAGCACATAAACGGGTGTACTATACCATTGAACAGATGAGGCACGTCAACGGGTGTACTATACCATTGAATAGGTGAAGCACATCAACGGGTGTACTAGACCATTGAACAGGTGAAGCAACATCAACGGGTGTACTAGACCATTGAACAGGTGAAGCACATCAACGGGTGTACTAGACCATTGAACAGGTGAAGCAACATCAACGGGTGTACTAGACCATTGAACAGGTGAAGCACATCAACGGGTGTACTAGACCATTGAACAGGTGAAGCACATCAACGGGTGTACTAGACCATTGAACAGGTGAAGCAACATCAACGGGTGTACTAGACCATTGAACAGGTGAAGCACATCAACGGGTGTACTAGACCATTGAACAGGTGAAGCACATCAACGGGTGTACTAGACCATTGAACAGGTGAAGCACATCAACGGGTGTACTAGACCATTGATCAGGTGAGGCACATCGACGGGTGTACTAGACCATTGGGCAAGTGAGGCGCATCAACGGATGTAAAAAGATAAGATAAGATAATTTTATTGATCCAATCAAATGGACATTCAGTTTGACTGCAATTGACACTATCAGCGTAACTACTGTACAATAACAGTTTAGATGAAAAATTCAAACAACATTCACTCACGAAACACATACACATTCACAACCAGCGATTTATGAATTTGACATCTATGTACTTCTCGATGACGTCAGATGATCTTGTAACACTCTGACCGAAAGTCGGATAAAGAAATTTTAAAATCTTTTTGTTTTAGTCCTAATAGAAAGGAGACGACCACTTCGTTCAGATCTGATTTAACAGTGGTTTAATGGGTGCAGGTTGTCTTTCATAATCGAGAGTGCTTTGGAAAGACATCTTTCATGAAAAAGCTCTTCAAGAGATGGTAGCTGTATTCGAGTGATGCTTTTTTAATTAGTCTATTTAGTGTAAGTCTTTGTGCCAGTGAAGTATTACCATAACAACAGGTGATGACAAAGTTAATTAGACTGCTGATGGTTGCTGTATTAAAAAATTTAATAATTGTTTTGTTAATGTTAAATTTTCTTAGCTTTCTAAGATAGAAGAGTCGCTTGTGAATTTTTGTGTAGAAGTTTTGACTCTTTAATTTTCCGGCAACCAATCTCGTATCAAGTTAAAATTATGCGCAATTATTTTATATACCTGACAAAACAAACTCAATATAAAATTTTTTTAACCAAATTAGATCTCTAGTACATTAACTATTATTAATTACTTGTTTTGTTTTGTATCCAACAAAGGAAAGAATTCGAACTTGACAGTTGTGGTGATATTAGTTGGATTTAATCCCCTTATGGAGGCTTGATCCTTCGAATTTGAATTAAAGTCGTACAATTTTATTTTTATGCATTTTAAAAGTTATCACGGTAGCATTCAACCAGATACACCTTCGTCTCCCTACCACTTTCCCAACGGGTCCAGACAAGTGATAAGATTATAGCGTATTGAGAAAGCTAAAAGCTTTAAGTTGATCTAAACAAAAACAATTGCTAAAAATAATTCTAATCGCACAGATCTATTATTGTTAATCTAGATCTATTACAAACTTAATTAAATGACAGATCCAAACTAATTGACACAACTACACTTAATATATGCTTTGTTTTTTTTAAAGCATTTTTCTTATGTTCTTCTTGTTAAGATCATACTGTACGGTATCTATGCCGTGCTATTCAATTACAGCTAGACAAATGCATGCATATAACAAGGTTACAAAAGACAGTTTGTGTGGAAACAAAAACTCAAAATCGGCCCCCGAAGTAAAATGTTTTACATATTTCGGATAATCCTTCAGAGTTGAAGATAGTTTACTTCCTAGTCCAAACCTCCCGCAGGACGACGGGGGATGGGAGCAGGCAGGGTTTGAACCTTCGACCGTCGATAAATCCGAACGACAGTCCAGCGCGCAAACCGCACGACCAGTGGTCCACCAAGGTAGGCTTCAATATTTTCAGAAAGAACATCCGAATGAAATTATATCAAAGACAAATGAGAGATAAGAATGGAGAAAGAAGGTTAACAGATCTTGTGTTGTACCCCAACGGCAGATCAAAGGATAGGTGAAAGTGAATCTAAAATTAGATGTGAACCTGGCCTAACTAGTTCCCCCTTTCAGACCTTGTGGTCTAAAGGGCAGATGATATAAATTTCATCTGTTTTTGTGGCCTACGGTTAACGAGGGTGTCATGTAGCCATCACAACGACCAACCGCCTTTACTTTCCCCAACTAACGTCAGGTACCCATTAGTGCTGGGTAGACTCAGAAGTTGAAAATCCCAGTCTTCACTAGGAATCAAACCCTGGACCCTCGGTTCGGAATAAATAATGTAATTGTTTTGAAAAGGCTCAATCTCATATTCTTTTTTTTTTTCAAGAAATTACAATTCATTTAATATCTACTAATTTGTAGTCATTTTCAAAATTATAGAAATAAAACATGAGTGGTCAAGATATAACAATTCATTTAATATCTACTAATTTGTAGACATTTAAAAAAAAATAAAACATGAGTGGTCAAGAAATTACAATTCATTTAATATCTACTAATTTGTAGTCATTTAAAAAAAACAAAAAAAACATGAGTGGTCAAGGAATTACAATTCATTTAATATCTACTAATTTGACAACGCTAAGGTTGTCAATTATAGTCAAACTGAATTGAAGTTATCTTATCTTGTAGACATTTTCAAAAAAATTAAACGAAGCAAAAAGAACTCTGTAGTGTAATTGTATCCAATTAGTTTATGTTTCCTTTTAAGCACTTGGCATTTGTCGTTGTCACTTTATGGCTAAAGGGGACATAATGTATTGAACTTGGTGGTAGTACGAAGAGGAAAAAGTGACGGATTTCATCCTAAGTCTCCATTCTGTCTCGTCAAATAGTATTTTAGACATAATAATATTTAATTTTACACAACAGAACAACATCTTTTCTAGGAAGAAATACAGAGAAAAAGGACTTCCTTGATAAGTAGACTCAGTATTATTGCTTTAACAGTAACAATCTTCAACATAAATGAGTTCATTAACAAAGCTGCACAGTAACATTAACAATCTTTCAGGAAATTGACTTTGAAGCAATGCTATGTTCCCATGTAATAGCAAGTAATTAGGCAAGGCAAGCTAATATAGGGTTTTATACAGCTGCCCTGTACGCCTTATGTATTTAAAAAAGACTGATCAGGGAACAGGTGAATCCCTTTCACGACAATTTTTTAAATGTCTCCTTGAGATGTAAGAGGGCTACTCTGGCATCATCACGGTGGCTCTTGGGTCTGTTAGAGTCTTTCTGGGATAGTTAACTAAGCAAAGGTACTGCTGTATCACAATTGTTCAGGGTTCTGTTAGGGTCATGTGTAAATTATTTCAGGATAGGAATTAAGGATTCTTTTTTCTCTCATTACGAGGGGTTTAAAAAATATAATAATAATAATTAATAAATAAATAAAAAATAGTTAATTTGTCTTAAAATATTACATTATTCATAAAAAGATTCTTGACTTTCAATTGTCTGCCCTTGTCTATATTCTTTAGGATTATTGGTTTTGGTTATTTTTGTTTCTAGTCTCTTCGCAGGCTCCATTCAGTTGCGTCTTGTTTTCTTGTTCCTTTGTTTCCCAGTATGTCTAGGATGAGGCTGCCGCTAAGATATAGACATTGTCATAGTGTTCTTGTTACGTTCCCACGGGTTTGCCGTGTTCTGTGAGTGTAGTACATACACAGTTGATGTTGACTTGTGACATGCTCTCCGATAATGTGATCAAAGAGGACGTAACCGCGAGGGAGAAATAATTCTTCAAAAGTGTTGACTTCCCTTTAAAAGACTTCTTTAGTAGTTTTCCATAGATAAATAAAGTTCAATTTGATTCCTATCCCGCATCTCTCAGCCCAAACTCTCTTTAACCCAGGTACATACACACTATCACACACTCGCATAACCACTTAAACTAATTGACATAATACCAATAGAGTAGCTTTACAGATTGATTACAGTATTTAGATTTTTATCTCTGAGGTCTGACAATTTAGTCAATGACAATAAATTATACAATAATTACAATTTCTATCTAACCAGTATAATTATCTATTCTATGTTTAATTATTTTTCTAAATACTAACTCTAGATTATAAGGATTTAAAGATACATTGTTATTAACAACTTTAATTCGACTGTGCCACACAAGACTTCTGTATTCACTCACTATTATTAGATTAAATGTATGAATCATCTTACTTGTGATTTTAGCTAGGTTAAGATTAACATTCGTGTTACAGTTTGCCTCTAGTAGGTCTTTCATAGTGCATCTAACATTATCAAATATTTTACATTTTAAAAACATATGGCTTTCATTGTTACCATTATCTGTATGACATAAAACACATGTGTGTACATTTCTTTTCTTACTTCCTACAGGGGTCATCCCGAAGATTAGTCTGTATGTTATTTCTCTGGCTTTGGGTGTAATGTGTTTGCTGTGTAGATTTATAAAAGTGTCTCTGAAATTTATTACATCTAACTCTCTACTCCATTTGATCCTATTGAATAATCTTTCTTGTAACTGTTTCTTAAGTGTTGTATATGTGTCTTTAAATTTACTGTGTATTAGATGTTTATTGCCGGGGAGTATTCTTGATATGGATCTGTAAAATGGATGTGTATTCGTACCAAAGTGGTGTGGGGTGTCATTTTTTATTGGAATTATTTTATTTAACCTTAAGCCGTAGTATATTGTTAATGGAAAATTGTTTGGGTTCTAGGCTACTTGTCCTATCTATTTTAATCTAAGTGCTTGTATTTTGGTTCCGATGTCCTGTAAGTTTATCCCCCCATCCTCTTTGTTTTGTATAAGTGTTGTGTGTTTAATGTTTCTGATAGTGCTTTTAAATATAAAATTCCTAATGATTGTGTTTATGCTTGGTATAAAAGTTGGTGGAGGTTCTGTGATGTTTGCTAAATAAACTATCTTCGGGATGACCAGGATGTTTACTAGTATTGCTCTACCAAATATAGTAGTTGCTGCATAATGAAATCTTTTAAGTGTGTTTTTGGTTTTCTTTAAAATATTTTCCCACTGCTGTGTGTGGTAATATGTTGGGTTGCTTGTCCAGGTGATGCCGCATATTTTAATTTCCTTCTCTATTTTAAGGTTAAAGGGGATGTTTGAGGGGATTTCCCACCTGCCCAATCCCATAATACAAGATTTATTTATGTTGATCTTTGACCCGCTTGCCCTCCCAAATTGAATAAACTTATCTATGATTGCGGCTATGTCTTTTTCTGAGGAGGGAAAAAGGGTGGTGTCATCAGCGTATGCTTTAACTTTAATTACGGGCGTGGGGCCTGGGATTCTTATCCCCGTGATTCCACTATCTAGCCTGATGGTTTCTAAAAGGGGTTCTAGGCAAAGGGTGTATAAAAAGGGAGAAAGGGGACACCCTTGTCTAACAGATCTTCTAATAGGGATACTGCCACTAAGGGTTTGGTTTATTATGAGTTTGCTTGTGGCATCAGTGTAAACTAGCTTTATGTATTTCTTCCTTCTTCCATCTGTCTTCGTCTTGTCTAGTATTTTGAAAAGGTAGTCATGGTCTATTCTGTCAAAGGCCTTTTCCTGGTCAATAGAAAAGAGGGCTGCTTTCAAGTCTTTGTCTTTACAGTAATATATAATGTCTCTTAAAAAATGGTTAAGTTCGTCAATGTTTTTGTCTGGGTTGTTACAGTATTGGTCCTGTCCTATTAAGTGTGGTATGAGGGGTTTTAGTCTTAGAAAAATCATTTTCGTCAGGAGTTTGTAGTCGGTGTTTAGAAGTGAGATCGGTCAAAAGTCGCTAGGTGAGGTGTTTTCTTGTTTTTTTGGTAGAAGTGTGATGTATGCTAAGTTGAAATCTCTAGGTAACTGTTCTGTCTCTAACATGTCGCTGTATAGATTTAATAGTAGGGGTCCTATTTGGGGAAAAAAGGCTTTGTAAAATTCAAACGCCAGACCGTCTGGGCCAGGGGATTTGTTGTTTTGTGTTGTATCTAAAGCAGCCCTCAGTTCGTCTAGCGTAAAGGGAGCGTCTGTCTCTATCTGTTCTGTCATTGGTATTTCTTTGCAGTTCTGTAAAAATACTTTTTGTGCGTTGTCGTCCGTCTGTTCCATGTCATACAAATTAGTAAAGTGTTTCGTAAATGTGTCTGTTATTTTGTCAATGTCGTGTATAGTTTCTCCTTTACTATCAATAATGTTGTCAATATAGTTCTGTCAATTTGAATGTTTTGTTCTGCTGATAAAAAAAGTTTGTTAGGCCCTTCGGTTATTTTTTTACTTTTGCACCCCAATTCCACTCCTTTGTATTGATAGTTCAATAGTTCTTCTAGTTGTGTTAGTATATGTGTTTTGGCTGCTTCGTCTTCTTCGTGTGTGAGTAAATGTTTAAGTCTTTCCTCTTCTTTTTTCCTTTTTGAGTTGACTAGTGTGGCCAGTATTTGGCTTTGCTGCTTATGGAGCTTTTAATTAACGTCCATATTTGTGTGACTTTGAAATGGGGTGTGTTTGAGTCATGTATTATATTTTTGAGGAGGTTTGCGATTGTTTTTAAATAGAGCGGGTCATTTAGGAGGTCGTTGTTAAGTTTCCAGATCGGTGTTTTTTGTTTTTTTCATTTTTAGTTTTGGGTTCAGCAGTTCCACTAAGACTCCTTTGTGGTCTGTATATTGTAACGTTTCTACGAGATGTGTTACACTTTTTGTTTCGCACGCCCTTAGCACATACACTCTATCCGTGTTTCTATTTGGTGTGCTTTGTCCCTGAACGTGGTGACCCGGCCCGTGACCTCTACTTCTCTATAGGCATGTACTAACCGGAAAGCTTTGATGACTCCCCCCAAATAGTCATGCGTTTTAATTGATACACGAGGAGCAGGGCCCTCTGTGTTTGTGTTTTGCTTGTCTAATTGGGAATCAATGTAATTTAAATCACCCCCTACTATCAAATTTTCTCCTGCGTACTGAGTGTGTAGAATGTCACTTAGCATTCCAAAAAACTCGTGTTTCTCTTTTTTTTTTGAGCGGGTGCATAAATGTTGACTAACGTGTATGTGTGTTTATTGTGAGCTTGTCCTAATTATTACTATCCTCCCGCTATTGTCTTGATATTAGTGTGTGATTGAAAACCTATTGGATGTTTGTAAAATGGCTGTCCCTCGTGGCTTTCTACCTAAACTAAAATAACCCTCCCGGAGGCCCAAAAGAGAGACTGCTTTTTTGGCCTTGTACTCTAACTGTGTGTTGGTCTCTTGCAGAAAGATAAAATCTGGCTTGTATTTCCTTGTGAGGTGTGCTATGCATGTGTGTTTATTGTTAAGCCTCTGATGTTGAGTGTCAAAATGTTGATGTCTGCCATGAGTGTGTGAGATTGGTTTGCGTGTTTGTTATTCTATTGTGTGTGTATGCATTTTATCTTTAAGAGTTGCTTTGTTATTTATGTGTTTGAATGTGTGTTAGGGTCCTAGCAATCATCTATGACTTGTACTGACGGGGAGTCTGGAAAGTTCAGCTCGAGCTTGAACTGTTCATCCTCTCTTTTCTCCTCATTTACCCGGGGATCCTCGTTTAGATCCTCTGATGAGGAAGAGAGAGAGAGAGGGCCCTCTTTCTTGTTATTTTGGTTGGGGTGGTGGGTGCTGAACTTGCCCCTCCGGACGTTTAAAATTTTTTTACTTTGCTTAGATTTGTTTTCAGGGCTGTTAGGTGGGGGGAGACCACTTGGAGTAGCTCCCATAGCTTCTATTTGTTTTTTTCCCCCCTCCTTTGCTGCTTTCAACCATTATGTAGCCATCTTGTTTTAGCTGTTGATCAATCTCGGATTGCTTTTTCTCTCCCTCACTTTTAAGGGCCATGGCATAGGAGATTTTCCCTCCTACCTCCATTGCACCTTCTGTTGGGTTTTGGTCCCGTCTGGGGTTCGCCCTATTTGGACACTGGTTTGACCAGTGCTGATCCTGTCCGCAATGCCAGCACTGTTGTCTACGTCCCGGGATGGTCACGAGGACCTTGTAGGTCCTCTGATCGTCCTCGTATCGTAACTGAATATAATGGGGGAGTTCAGTCTGTTTGCGGATTTTTATCCAAGCTGCCCACTTATCTAAGTAGCCTAGCTTGATTGGCTCTATCTTGGAGCCTTCTTCTGCAAAGGCTCCAAAGATTTCTCCTATGTTCGATTTGTTTATGGTTGGTGCTACCCAGTGAAAGGTAACCCTGATTTTTTCGTCTTCTAAGGTACAGACATCTACCTTGAAGTCCTTATCATTCCCGAATGATTTCCCTAGTATACGGGTTCTCACTCGGGCGGATGTTGGGACCAGGAATCAGACAAAAGGGTTCTCGAAGCGATAGAGAGAGCTCACTTCGTCCGGTGTTAGTTTCAGGCACTCTATTAGGCTCGCCATAGTGGCCTTAACAGCCCCTTGGCCTGACAGCTTTAGAAGCAAGGTACTTGGGGCGTGGACAAGTCCACCATCCAGGTCATTTTTTTCAATAAAAAATGTCTTAACTGACATTTGTACAAGGGTTTATCACAAGTACAGAGACAGGAAAGAGACGATAACTACACAGTACTTTACTACACAACCCTCGCGCCGTCCACTCTAAACAGTAACACACAAAAATCCACAGAATCACAAAAAAAAACAACACAGAAACACAAGTAATCCACAGAATAAATCCTCAAGTGTTAGCTACTTAATCAATCTCTTATTCGAATCCTCAAAAAAAAAAAAAAAAAAAAAAATATCCGCTATATAAATAATGGTAAAGAAAAATACGGTTTTAAGATTACTAATCGTTTTAAATAGGTCTAATTTATAATGCATACTAATTAGCTTTTTCTCTTTAAGAAACTGCTTGCATAACTGATTTTAAAAATTAGAATTTTCGCTTCCAGGGAAAAAAAAAGTAGCCGTTGCATCAGAACTTTAAATGGTCTAAAATATTGTGATGTCGGATTTTCAATATCTTTTCTAGTTTACGAGATCTAAACGAGACGGACGAGAGACGGACAGACATTTCACACAAAACTAATAGCGTCTTTTCCCCTTTCGGGGGCCGCTAAAAAGTACAGATATGCAGCCAAAGCCTCTCTACAGACTAGATGAACGAATTCCTTAGGAACTTAGAATAGAGGGCAAGTAAACACCTAGTTTATAACCATTTGAAATTGTGTAGAGTACTAGAGTTGTGTTCGCCCTAGGGCCAGCACAAGCGATCAGGAGCTCCCTTATACCGGCCTGGGTGAACGGTCTACACCTCGCATACACCATTCTGTGAGGCGGGGTGGGGGGGTGAGACTCGGAGTTAAACTCGTGTTTAATTTGACGTTCACTTCCAGTGACACGGACACTCCGGACTCGCGGACTAGAGACGCGGCCGGAGGCAGCGACACCGGCCCCCCCCTCCTTATTCCTTTGATCTACAGGCTGACCATGCTGGGCCCTACATATGCCTATAATGTGCCACCGCACCCGTGGGGGGGGGGGAGACCATCACCACCCGTATGGCCCCCATTGGGGAACGAAGCGGTGGGGGTTTGGACTGGTTAGCAAGCCTTTTTTTTACATCCCCCACCTCGTGCAATGTACATCCGCTAGAGCGTGCATATGGTAACTCGCTGGTAGCCGTGTTCACTTTCGTACTTAGCCTATCCGACTCCCCTGGCTGAAGTTTCCACTGGGATGCCACTCTGATGAAATGGGAGCTGGTATTCCTCCAATCATTGTTACTGAGAATTGGTACATCAATACTGTTCATAAGTTATACAATTATCGTCGCAAATATAGGAGCATTTTTTAATGAATCAGTAGAAGATTACATCGTCAAAAACACACAATACAAGCTGTAAGTTCCATGTTCTCATAACGATTAAGATAAACTTAATCAATATAATTAACTTACTGGTTATTTTGCGGTAGAACTTTGTGTTATGGAACTGCTAACAATCATGAGAATTATTTTATTTATGTTTTGAAACTGAATTGGTTTATTTCATTTTACATTTTTTATAAATTGTTTTATTTAGGGCTGGTCCTATGCGAAAAGGATACTAAGTGAAAATGAAGATTTTGTATTTGAGAATAAATTTGTCTTTGCATTCAATTCATTCTTTACTAAATACAAAATCACGATCAAATTAACATTACTTTTTTTTTAAGCAAGCATTGGTGTTACGCTTTCCAAATTGAATGACACCCGAAATGAAAATTTTGACTATTTTTCAGGAGATTTTTATGAGTTTTCAGAAGATTATAATCATTTCAAGAGATTTCTATGACTTTTTCATATATTTTGCAATATCATGAGATTTCCAGGAAGCTCGTGGAATATAATTTATAATAGTTTCTTTTAATAGTTAACACCTTACATTAGCGCGGGGTGTATGAAAGTGCGGGTCCCACTGCGGCCATATAGGTTGTAGTGTCCTAATGGTTTTATTCTAAACTCCGAAATGGAATAATTAATGAAAAAAAAAAAGATCAAGTAATACTTGTGTTATTCTCGAATATATTCTTAAATCTATATAGGCACTCTTCAAAGATATAACAGTGAACAACATAGTTGGTCATTCAAAAAAGTTTTTTTTGTAAACACAAAAGCATTGATAAGCGAAGTACTCTAATAATCCATATAACAATAATAAGTGTACTTTTCAGGTATTGTAAAATTAAATCTCTAAGCTTTTTCGCTTTTCGGTTTTTAGGTAGTTGGCAGCAGTGATTTTTTAATATAGCGTCCTTGACATTGCTTAATTATTTTTTTAAATCTTTACCAATTTTCCTATTTTCATTATCTTTATTTTTTTCTCTAGGTTAAAATTATATCGCCACCACATTTCTACATATCATTTTCGCTTTCTTTTTCTTTTCTACTGTATTGTATTGCTGAAGAAATGTAAGCCACACGTAAACATCAAAGTGTAAACAGATCTGATAGCTGGCATTAATTTTTAATTGCAAAGTCCCCAATTATAAACATTCTTCAGCTAACCTACTTATAATTTGACCTTTATTATCTATAATCACGTGATCTTATACACTAAGACTAGAGACGGACTAATGCCAAATGTCGCTGAGGAAAAAAAAAACACGCGGAGAGTAAGTTTACACAAATTTTGAAAGTTAATCACTCTAATGTCTGTTTACCTCGGAGCTAATCACGATGTGAGTTATTTTTAGGTACATCGTGACGACCAATATTTTAAAACTTTTTAAATACAAACTTCAGTTTCACTCAAAATTACTTTTTTGTTTTTTTATGTTTCAGTATATGCACGGATTGCCTCTAACTTGGTATTTCTGTTTTGTATAGGTCATGGATGGATATGGGTTTGTTTTGATGAATGAAAAGGGGGAGATCACTCTAAGAGATAACTACTAGCAGACGACATAAATGGCTGAATCTATAGAAAACATAGACAAACTTTTTCGTAGACCATGTGAAACGTATTTTGTTCCTTAATAAATCATAAACTAGCAATTTTTAAAAAAAAAGCTTATCGAATGGGAAGAACTCCAGATTTACAGTTATATATCTCAATATTGTAGGACTAATATCCTATTTTGATATCAAACAGAACTACTAATTATCACGAATCGATTAATTAATTAGCTATCCCGACAAGATCAATGTATAATCTTTCGACTCAGAACCAGACACAACAGCATGAGATAACATATGTTCCGGAAGCTCAAAATTGGAACCAGTGAAATATGCCCATGTGGAGTGTCACCAGAAAATGCTGACCATACCCTTAAATACCGTTCTCTTTACCCTGAGGCCCGTACAAGACACTGGCCCCAAAACACCCCAATAGAAAGAAAACTCTATAGAGAGCTCCCTGATTTGGAAACCACTGCGCAGTTCATCTCATATATTGGTCTAGTCATCTGAACGCTCCAACATAAAAATGAGAATGGTATGTTATGTTGCATTTAATTAATTGGTTAATTTTTTTTAAATATATTTTTTTTTTGTTATTTATGTTTTGGTAGTGTTATAATGAATATTTGTGTAAAGTCTTGATCCCAGAAAGGGAAGTGGGACAGAAACACATTCGAAAATTGTACCGAAGAAATCGAGAAATCCAACTATTTTATTTTGCTATTGGCTACATCGAAGATGTTCATAAATTGCGGAAAACAATAAATAGCTAGCTGTGAAGATTTATATTTGAGTGCCAAATGACAACGATACCCAAATGTCACGATGAGATTGTGTTGATCAATGTATATCTGATGGTCTACTGGCGAATACAAAGGCGAAGCATCTAGTACATTCTAGACAAGTGTAGCCGTAACACTGAGTGCTGTAATCTAATTGTCATGCAGGACGCGAGTCATGGGGAGAGAAGGGAGGTAATTACATGCCAACAGAACATCCGCCTTAAAGTTAACGAGTGGAGTAACAAGGTCAATCAGTGTGGCTGGGCTTGAAGAGCAGCCTTGGAACAAGTTGTATGGCTCAAGATTGGTTAGTGTGTCCTAAGACGGAACAGCTCATCTGAACGTTTGCTCATGTGTTCTTCCACCGAACAGAGTATCTTAGAGATTGTGGGCAGCGCTGGATTAACCTATAAGCAACATAAGCTATAGCCTAAGTTCACCGCTTGCTTGGGGGGGGGGGGGGGGCGCCAAAACAAAAATGATTACAGGAATATTTTCAATCATTTTGGAAAAAGTGCAAACGAAAAAATTGTTATATCTTTAGTGGACCTTATGAAGTCTAAATTCGGCCATTTATTGTAAGAATACCTTTAGTTTGACCAGTGTGTTACGATGTACTGTAAGAATACCTTTAGTTCGACCAGTGTGTTACGATGTACTGTAAGAATACTTATAGTTTGACCAGTGTGTTACCATGTACTGTAAGAATACCTATAGTTTGACCAGTGTGTTACGATGTACTGTAAGAATACTTATATTTTTACCAGTGTGTTACCATGTACTGTAAGAATACCTATAGTTTGACCAGTGTGTTACGATGTACTGTAAGTACCTATAGTTTGACCAGTGTGTTACGATGTTGAAATTCTGGTCCACCAAAGTGTAGGAAAGTGTGTCTTGATTCCATAAAGGTGTTCGAGGTGAGTCTCAATTCAATCAGGGTGTCGGAAAGTGTGTCTCGATTCAAATCAGGGTGTCGGAAAGTATGTCTCTGTGTTGACACTCAGGTCATTGAAGGTGTCGGAAAGTGCGTCTCTATTCAATCAGGGTGTCGGAAAGTGTGTCTCTATTCAATCAGGGGATCAGAAATCGTGTCTCGATGTTAGCTTTCCTTTTCAAATGGCTGGTTATGTTTGTCGTTTGGCTTTAAGACATGAGCGAATTTTTAACAGCAGTTTGATCGATTGAAACTTTTTTTTTTGCAATAGATCTAGAAACATTTTTTTTTAACTTTTGGACTTCTTAATGTCAGTAGTCCAATGTATGATTTAAATATTTTTGACTGCTTAATTTTAGTAAGTCAATGTATGTTTTTAGCTTTGTTTTTTGTTTTTTTTACGATAGCAGGTCATCATGGGGTCTAGTCTTTGCAGTAACACTGTCTCTGATCTCTTGGTTTGTGATGCGGTCTTTGAATGTGATACCTAGGATCCTACTGTAGCATCTCAGTTCCATTGCTAGGATCCTCTTCTCTAGCTCTGCAGTCAGCGTCCAAGACTCGCAAGCATATAAAAATGTGGCCATGACCAGGGAGCGCATCAGTCTGATTTTGGTGCCGAGGCCCAAGCCTTTGTCTTTCCATATTATTTTAAGTTTTGAAAGGGCTGCTGTGGACTGTGCAATTCGGGCCAGTCGTTCAGGTTTCGTTCCCTCATCTGAGACGATAGCTCCGAGGTATTTGAAGCTGCTAAAAATAGTCAGCTTTTCACCTCCAATACCGATGCCCCGTTTGAAGCCCTGTTGGCCATTGGTCATATTTTTTTTCGGCATTTATTTGCATACCACATGCTGCGGAAGTCTTGTCAATGCTCATCACCAAGTCAGCTAGTTCTTCTTCTGACCCTGCTAGGCCATCAATGTCATCTGCGAAGCGCAAGTTAGGGATTCTTCTTCCTATAATGCTTACAGTACTTTCATAGTACTCGAGAGCATCTTCCATTATCCTTTCAAAGAAGATATTCAAAAGTGTTGGTGAGAGTAGGCAGCCCAGTATTATTGTTGAACTACACCGCACTAGTGTTTTGTATTTTTCTGCCTACCTGTAGAATGAGTTAAGCACTAGTGACGTGAAATACTTGATAACTACGGCGCGGCTTTAATGACGCAATTGCATTAAATATAGTTTGTTTGGCCACTAAATATAAAGGCAGCGGAACTTCCCAGAAAGCAGACAAGAACAGAAACATCGCGATTCTTTTATTTTTAAAAAAATTAATAAATGTTTGAGCAATAAAACTACAGACCAAGCTAAAAATCTCACGCTTAATCAAGTACTCACACTTCGCATCTGACCATCAGCTCTACTGCCGTCGCGACACCTCCCAACCAGTACATTATATTAAGTCGAACTAAATTACGTAGAGCTCAAAAGATTATGGAAATAATATGAGGATGTTGGCTGCGGGCTAAGAGGATGGAATGGATTGTAACAATCGACCACCTCTTCATCTTTGATTTGAAGCTCTTCGTCCGTGAAAAAGTTTAAAATGTAAAATTGTAAAAAGTCGGAGTTGGAAAGAAACGAACTACAAAAAGGCGAAGTAGAAAAAGTTTTAATAAATCGTATGTCATTGTGTCTCTTTCTTTCTCCAGAAAATCTCTCGTTCTGTTAGTTTCTTTGTCTCTTATACTTTTTCTCTGTACTGCCATGTCTCTCTATCTCTGTTTCTCTCTCTCTCTTTCTCTCTCCATTTCAGTTTGTGTCTATTTCTTTATTTATCTTATTTTCAATCTCTTTCTTTCATTCTAGTTTTATTTCCTTTGTCTTTTTTCTCTCTTATCCCTTTCTCTCTCTCTCTCTCTCTCTCTCTCTCTCTCTCTCTCTCTCCCTCCTACCTTTCAATCTTCTTCTCTTTCACTTTATATCACTATTTATCTCTATTTCTCTCGCCCTTTCTCTCTATCTTCATTTCTCTCTATCTTCATTGCTCTCTATCTTCATTGCTCTCTATCTTCATTGCTCTCTATCTTCATTGCTCTCTATCTTCATTGCTCTCTATCTTCATTGCTCTCTATCTTTCATTTCTCTCTATCTTCATCGCTCTCTATCTTCATTTCTCTCTATCTTCATCGCTCTCTATCTTCATCGCTCTCTATCTTCATTGCTCTCTATCTTCATTGCTCTCTATCTTCATTGCTCTCTATCTTCATTTCTCTCTATCTTCATTTCTCTCTATCTTCATTTCTCTCTATCTTCATTTCTCTCTATCTTCATCGCTCTCTATCTTCATCGCTCTCTATCTTCATCGCTCTCTATCTTCATTTCTCTCTATCTTCATTTCTCTCTATCTTCATTTCTCTCTATCTTCATCGCTCTCTATCTTCATCGCTCTCTATCTTCATCGCTCTCTATCTTCATTTCTCTCTATCTTCATTTCTCTCTATCTTCATTTTCTCTCTCCTTTATTCTCTTGCTCTTTCTTTAATGTTTAATATATCTTTCTCTCTCTCTCTCTCTCTCTTTCTTTCTTGCTTACTCTTCCACTTTGCTTTTCTCTTATTTCTCTCTTTCTCTTTCATTTCTCTTTATATTTTTTTAATTTTTCTGTTTTTTTTTGTTTTAAATTCTTCTCTCTTTTAGTCAGGAGCTAAATAAGAGACTTAAAGGGTGTGTGTGTTTCTGTGTTTTATGTGTGACTTTTGAAGTGTGTGCCTATGTGTCCTTGTGTGTGTCTATGTGGTAATACAAAAAAAAAGTAAAGTTTCCCTTTCAGACCTTGTAGTCTATAGGGCAGATGATGGTATAGGTCATCTGTTTCTGTGGCCTACGGTTAACGAGGGTGTTATATGGCCAGCACAACGACCAATGTAGATTTAGATTCCCCTAGGCTGTTAGCTATTTGAGATATGGGGCACCTTGTAATCAAAGTAAAGTTCCTTTTAGACCTTGCGATCAATAGAACAGATTATGTATTTTTGGCTCACGGTTAACGAGGATGTCACGTGGCCAGCACAACGACCAACCGCCTTTACTTTTGTCAGGTACCCATTAGAGCTGGGTGGACTCAGAGGTACCCATTAGAGCTGGGTGGATTCGGGTTAGATCCCAGTGTCAGCCACAGCGCCTCCTATGTGGTAATAAGTTGGTAGTTAATTGAAGCCACCCAGCTCTAATGGGTACCTGACATTAGTTGGGGAAAAAAGTAAAGTGCTGTAGGTTGTTGTGCTGGTCACATGACACCCTCGTTAACAGTGGGCAACAGAAACAGATGACATTGACATCTTCTGCTCTATAGACCTGAAAGAGGGACCCTATTTAATTTACTTTAGATGTGTACGAGTGGCTATGTGTTTAATGTTAAGACTCTTGAATCTTGAATGTGTCTATACATGAGGGCGCCTCTGTGTTTAATATGTGATTCCCGAAGTGTGTATGTGTCCGTATTTGTGTGTCTGAAGTGTCTAGGTTTTAAGTTTTTATTTCTATGAATGCAGAGCGCCTGGGAATCACTGATGCGTTTGGATGCTGTTTGTTTCTCTATCGCGCCCTCGACCGCCCCCCCCCCCCCCCACTTTCCCAACTAGACACCATCGATTTGTTAATCAAATGCTTCTTAACAACACCCCCGCTCCCCACCCCTCCCCCGTTTATGTTGTCATGTGATGTTGTTTTTTTTATGCGATGCATTGTCTCCATGTCAAAACGAGACTTTTCCTTTTTTTTTTTGAAGCGTGCTTTCGATGTTAATATAAAAGAGGTGTTTGGATGTTGATACATAGAGGGCGCTAACCGCTCATGTGTGAAATTCCGGACGGCCGATTCCGTTCATTTCAAAGAGCCGCTATTGCAGGAAATGTCTTCGATTTAATTTTCTCTAGCTAGTTTTTTTATTTATTTATTTTTAATGCTTTGAGTCTTATAGAACTTGTATCGTTATCGATACCCGAGACTTGGGAAGTGATATCGATACCATGTTCGGAAATCGATTCTAAATGTGGCAAAACCATAGGTGTTGCAGCGACATATAATCGCACTCAACAAGTGAAAATTTTGGAGCCATTTATTTTATTTGTTTGTTTAACTTAATGATGAGCGACCTTTAACCTTTTCCCATTATTCTTGGTCACTTCAACAAACTCCATATCGTCGTAGAAGCGCATGTTTGTATGTAGGTTTGTATGGAAAGTTTGTATACATGTTTGTGTCTATGTTTGTAACAATTGATGTAAAATATTTTACATGTTTTTAATGTTTCTACAGATACTGAAGATTATTTTATCCTAGCTCAAAGCATCCGCATTACGACGGGGGGATGGTAGTTGGCAGGATTTGAGCCCGGGACATTCGAGACAACCAAACGACAGTCCAGACCAGGTAAGATTGATCACGGGTTCGAGCCCTGTCCACCGCCCCCCCCCCCACACACACACCGTTTAGGGATGTTTTGGCTAGAAAGCATTAATCTTTAATTTTGGAAGAATATCCAAAGCATGTAAAATAAACAATTTCAAGACTCAATAATCAAAATAAAAAATTTAAAAATTAAACAAATCTTATATTACTTGAAATTGTAGCAATTATTTTGGATCAGTCGTGCAATTGAATTTTAAATAGATCTACAAAAACATTATTAATTCTATCCGATTAGATATTATTTTTACTAATTGTTTTTGTTTAGTGTAATGGAATGCTTTTAGATTTCTCAATGCGCTATGATCAAACCAGTTGGGAAACGGGGAAGGGATTATCTTTAAGTAGGCTTATCTGAGTGAATGTTACCGTGATAAATTTATATAAAAGGAAAATTTATAAAAAGTTGTACGACTTAAACTTGAGCACGAGTGCTCAAGCTTCCTCACGCCGATTCTCTAACCTCTGCGCCAGCAAAGTGATTACGAAAATATATTATTTTATTGTTATTGTTAATTTTAATCCTTTAAGCAACGAACTAATTCTCTACACAAAGTATAAAAGGGATTAGCTTCAACGTTCTTGTTACGGAGTGTATTACAGAAACGCCCATTTATCGAATACAAATATTGTGTACAGGTAATTACATACAAGTATTAAGTACACATATTGATTACAGATAATGTGTTCAGGTATTGAGTACAGATATTAAATAAATTAATTGAGCACGGGTATTGAGTACAGATATTGAATACAGGTATTGCGTACAGGTATTGAATACAGGTATTGCGTACAGGTATTGAATACAGGTATTATCTTCATGTACATGCATTGCTTTCAGGTATTGTGAACAGGTGTTGATAAAATGTCTTGAGTGCCTGTACTGAGTACAGGTAGAGCTTACGGGTACTTTTTTTGTGTATTGAGTACATGTACATGGGAGTACACTAAGTGGCTTTAGCTCCACAGCTCTTGCCTGTCGCAAAAACAAACTCACATAATGTCTTCGCTTTCCAATTCCTGTGATATCGAAAATAAGACCATTAACAGGAAAAGCTTTACATTCGTTAAAGGCAGTATACTACTTCTTTTGTGTGTTATATTAGATGTGATAAACTCACTCACCCCCCTCCCCTTTCCAAACAGAAAATGTACCTTTTTTTTTTGTCTGTAAAAATTTAAATTCGTAATTGAGCCTTTATTCTTTTATGACATATATATATATATATATATATATATATATATATATATATATATATATATATATCATGGGCGTAGCCGTGGGGATTGAGTTCAACCCCCCCTTGAAATAAAATTCCCCCTCAGGGGGGGGGGGGAGACGGACTTTAGTAACTGATTTTTAGCTTTGATTTTGTTTATTTTAAGTGAGATTTTAATACGAAATCATCACTTGCCCCAGCGCAGCCAGGGGGTTTTGAGTTTTAAACCCCTACCAGGGGTTAAATTCCCCTCTTCTATAAAACAAAACAAACAAAAAATAATATAATGCAAACGACAAAATCCCCATATTCCAACAGCATATCTAAGGAATATTTTGATTTTAAAACCCCTTCTGAAATTTACTGTAAAACCCCCTCTTTGATATAAAAAAGCAAATTACACACTGAAAATGCTATGAGCGTAGCCAAAGGGGTCTTGAGTTTAAAGCCCCCTTCCGCGGGGATTGAAGCTAAAAAATACCTCTTCAATATAAAAAAAAAGGAAATTACACACTACAAATTCTATGAGTGTAGCCAAATAAGGTTTTGAGTTTTGAGTTTAAACCCCAATTTCAGTGGGGTTTGAAGCTAATAAAATACCTCTTCATTATAAAAAAAGGCAAATTACATACTCAAAAATCATTGAGCGTAAACAAAAGGGTTTTTAATTTACCCTCTTCCATTTTCAGTGGGGTTTGAAGTTAAAAAATACCTCTTCAATATAAAAAAAAAGTAAATTACACACTCAAATTCTTTGAGCGTAACCAAAGGGGTTTAAACCCCCTTTCAGCGCGGTTTGAAGCGAAAAAAATACCTCTTTTATAAAAAAAAAAGGCAAATTACACACTCAAAATGCTATGAGCGTAGCTAATTGGGTTTTGAGTTTAAACCCCCCTTCATCGGAGTTTGATGCTAAAAAATACCTCTTCAATAAAAAAAATGTAAAATATACACTAAAATTCTTTGAGCTTAGCCAAGCCAAAGGGGAGTTTTGAGTTAAAACCCCCTCCTCCAAATGGCTTTTTTTTATAGTTTAAAACCACTCCAGATGTTTTTGAGTTTAAAATCCCCCTACAGAGAGTTTTGAGGTTGAAAACCAATCTTCAATATTATTCTAAAGCAAACATCACTCACTAAATTCTATGTGCGTAGCTACATGGGGTTTGAATTTGTTAAAAGAAAAAATTCCAGAGATTCTTTTAGTTTAAAAACCCCACAACAGACGATTTTGACGATAAAACTTCCCTTTTCGATATAAAATCTAAAGCAAACTACAGTCACCTAATTGCAAGAGCGTAGCCAAGAGACGTTGCAAAATTTCTAGCAGTGGCTGGACTCCATTAAAAAAGTGCAGTGGATAGTCATCTGCCGAAATTGAAAAAGACTAAATGTGGCTGAACAAAGATGGCTAAGACAGATTTTAGGAGTTGAAATTAAAGAGATCGAGTCTCAATCAAGGAAATGCTATGCCAAACAGGGAGTCGACCTCTTGGTAAGGTTGTGACAGAGCGTCGCATAAGGTTTGCGGGACATGTTCTCCGACAAAATGAAATACGCATAATAAAAGTTGCAATGACATGGAGGCCATTACGAGGAAATCGCAAACACGAACACACACATATATATATATCGCGGGAAGGGGGGGGGGAGAAAAAAATCCCCCCCCCCGAAAAACAATCCTGGCTACGCCCATGATATATATATATATGTAACAGATACAACTAAACGGGTTGAGTAATATCTTGCTGACTATTGGATGACTAGTGATAGGGTAAAAAAGATTTTACTAATTTTCCCAGACTGCTCCAACATTATCCGTTATACTTACCACCCCTACTCACGCCTGGTTCAGCCTCCTTTCTGTCTTGGGGTAGGGACGACTCCCGTAGCTAGCTATTGAGTCGACCTCTCGCGACATTACCATGTCATATGTCATTAGCTGACGTGTACACTCGACAGCATCATTTCTCGTCCGTCCCCTACCGCACAGGCCGCTCCCCCCCCCTTCTCCCCTTCACACACGCTCACCATACTTCTGTGACCCGTGACATTTACACAGTAGGTAATTGTGTTTGATCCCCCAGTCAATCATCGTACTCTCCACTGCTCTAGCACCATCTCACATCAACGGCTTCTTCTTATTATTTATATCAGTGTTTCCCAAACATTTGACCTACGTGTACCCCATGTATATTTTGTGTAATGCTGAATACCCCTCGCCCCCCCCCCCCCCCACACCTCATTTTAATTCACTAACAGAACAGAATAAATAGACATTTTTAAAAAATCAGCTTAGTTAATGAGATGCAACGCGTACCCCCTCCAAAGTCTCCCCGCATCCCTGGGGGTACGCGTACCCCACTTTGGGAAACACTGAGGTATATAGCGCTACACTGAATACAAAGAAAAAAAAGCCACTGAAGACAACTCAATAATTTCAAGCATTGTCTCAAGGCTACTTTATTATTTATCTCACATTCAAACACCCTACACACGCACGCAAGTACACAATTGCACACGAGCATCACGTGAAGAGACACTGCTTCGAAAAAAAAAAAAGAAAACACTGTCACAAAGCTTTATGAATATTTGAACAGTAAAAAAGCGGGAAAACAGGGAGGCGAACCAAACTTGTCTCCCCTGCGTGAAAGCGTGACATTTCTTTCAACATTTTTATTTTGAAAAACGCACTCAAAAACATCGAAACGTCAATACGTTCCTTTAATAAACCCAGAATCAAAGAATTTAACTCAAAAGTCCACATTCAAGAGTTCAATACAATAAGACAATATATGGTAGATAGTTTAATTAATAAACCAAGTATAACAGAATTGAACTAGAAAAAAAAACAGCATACAAAATCAAATAACTAAACTTAAAACCAAGTATTCGTTAAACCAACTCTAGTAGACAGCATAAAGTCAATCATTGGCCTCCTCAGAGGCAAAGCAGCATTTCTTCCTTTCTTAGAAATGAAAAGAAAGTATGGGCAATAGTTGTGGTCAGAACGATGTCCCCCACACAGCAGCTTCCCCACTTCACACAGTTGATGTGTCCAAATGGATGGCATATTTCAAATACTGTTTGGGATCAGCAGCGTCGACTATTCTACCCCTGATCTTTCCTCAGCGTTGAATCCCGAAACCTTAACCTAGCTTGGGTATAGCGCCCCCGGGTTTGCTGCCCTGCCTCATCGTGGCCCCCAGGTGGAAACAGTCGTAGGAGTGGACGACTAGGCCAAAAGGGCAGCGAAACAAGACTCCTGCGGTAGTGCCTAAGTTGGTGCGAGTAACCTTATTGCACTGTGCGGGGATGTAAAAAAGCTCCCGCAGCGATCTGTCAATATCCAGGCGCCGTCCCTCAAGGGGTCGTTTCAAACTGGCGTGTCCCGCACGGTTAGCCTGATATAGTATATGAATACGACGGGGGTCCCAGTGGTGCTTTTGCTGGCCTTAGAGTTCCAAGTGCGAAGCACAACACTACTAGACAATTTCAGATGGGTTTAGCCGTCGGGCACAGTGTTTTCTTAATCCTAGGTGGGTAGCCATCCAGGCGCCAGGGTCAACAAGCCCCTCCTATCCGAAGCTTAGTGGTTTAGGTTCCAGTTGTTTGCCTAGGCCTCTTTTCCAGTCAGTGAAGACATTTATAGTTTACGGGACCATCCAAGGTCATTACGTTTCATTAATAAACCAAAAATCAAAGAAATCAACTCATTATTTGAAATTCTACACCAGAAAAAAGTGTAACATCAATAAATGTCATTGATAAACTCAGAATCGAAGAATTAAACTGAAACCCAGGACCATAGAATTCAACCGAAGACAGCGTAAGGTCAACATGTTTTATTAATAAACCAAGAATCAAAGAATGCACCTCAAAACCCAGCACCCAAGAACCTCAAAACCCAGCACCCAAGAACTCAATACAAAGACATCATGGGAAGAAACGATTCAACGTATAAAAAAACCCAAAAAAAAACAGCATCTCAGAATTCAACGCACACGGAGGGAGTATGAATGACAACATACAGAACCGAGTTTCTGGAATCGATGACAAATGACAACGACATCAAGAATAAGCTTCATTAAATTATTTCAAGATCGATTCTGAAAACAAATATCGATCTTGGCAAATGTCGTAAGAATAAGAACGTTGATAAGAGACTTGTCTTGCAAACCATGAGTCTCGGTATCGCAATATCAGTTATAATAGTTGTACGTGAATAATGTATCACTGTATTGTATATCGAACTGGAAGAAGGGGGGGGGTGGACGGTGTATTAATTATGCTAACCGTATATTCTAATATTAATATAAATAAAAAAAAATTTGCTTTTATGTAGATCTACTTTCATGCTTATAACATGCGCATAGGGCTATGGTCAAATCTCATTTGTGGACCAGTGGAGGGGTATCTAGGAGAGGGTTTTCCGTGCTGCCTTTGGGCAGCTCAGTAAACACAACTCTGCTCGAGTCGGGTGTCGAGCCTCGCGCCCCCCTTTATAGGTAGCCAAGCTAAGTTCAAGCGTACTTGGCCTCTTTCCACCACGCAAAGCAAAGTTATTCTATCAGTAAATCAGCTAGTCATTTATTCTTTGCAAGATTTGTTTGTCAGCTTAGGATATGACGTAAATGCTAGATCAGTCAATCAGTGAACAGAACCGGAGAATTACGGAACAGAGAATTAAAATTAAAACAGAAAAAAAAGGTGGACCCCAACATGCGAACAACTAGATCTAAACAAAGATGGTCGAAAGGCCTGGACCCATCTGCACCGGCTAGCAGGAAAGAAACAAATAACAAACTCCCCAACCTATAAAAGGCACTGACGACATAACAGAAAACCTTAAAAAGGTTGAAACCTTCAATAAATATTTTGCAGCATTAACAAGTCAAAGGCCCGAACCCCACTGATTAGTAATGAGCTGTAGATGTCAGGAGTATGCGTTTCTGCAGTGAAAAATACAAGAAAACGTTTTTGGCGTCGGGGCTTTGATCCGAACCCCAATGAGGAGGCTTACAGTGCTCCCCCAGAATCCCAAGCTATCAAGAGAAAGGCCTAGGGTTAGAGTTAACTAACATGACTTTTTTTGGGGTGTTTTTTTTTCGCCGAATGTTAAGAAACACTGCTTTTTTATTTTTATTTTTTCATATATATATATATATATATATATGCTGTGCGCACGTTTATGCATAGGGTTAGGGTTTACTGGGCATTAGGGTTAGGGTTTGGAAAAAAATCGCCCACCCCCACTCCGAAGTTCTGGATCCGCTAGTGCAAACAACCAACCATCAAAACACATTTAATAAATAACACCTTAACAAAAGAATCAAATCCACTGGAGCTCAAAGTAGGCACACTTGAAACAATAAAAAAACAGCTATCCATATTTATACAGACGGATCGGCTTTCAAAGCTACCATCAATGCTGGTCTTGGTGCTTTCCTGGTCTTCCCTAAAAATAAACACTTTGAGATAAGCGCACCCTGTGGCGATTACAGCTCAAACTTCCAAGCCGAAATTGAGGCAATTACCATAGCACTACAGACAGTGAAAAACAAATTATATGAAGGAGTGCAACCACCATCAGATATTGTTGTCTTTACAGACTCCCAATCTGCTCTGCAAGCAGTTAACAGCAGCACCTCAAACAGCCCATGAGAGTTGACAACACTCTCTGTGATAATCCATCAGATGATATCAAAATTAAATATCAATATCACACTACTGTGGATCCCTGGACACATTGGCATCATGGGAAATAAAAAGGCAGATAAGCTATCAAAGGCAGGTTCATCTATGGAACAACCAGATAGACCTGTTAACTACCTCACCCTAAGGTCAATGTAAGTCAACAATCACAAAGAGGCGTGGCTCAACCAATGGGCATCAGGAAACACAGGCAGAGCCATGTACAAAGAAATGACTACGCCTCACAAACTGGACAGTATTAACTTCCTCCCCCGCAACGAACAATCTACAATCTTCCAGCTAAGAACAGGACACACACCACTATTAAATTACCACCTGAACAAAATAAACCCCACACAACTACCCCTTTGCAGACACTGCGCCCACCCCTTTGAAACGTAAACCATATCCTCTTTGAATGCCCCTCCCTAATCCACCTTAGGCAGACCCTACTTCCACTACAGCCCAACATAACCAACACCCTGTACGGCAGTGCTAAACAACTGAAGAAAACAGCACATTTTTTTTCCTTGGCACTGTCTGCAAAAGAGCTCACAGCTCAGCAGCAATAAAGCTGGCTAGAAGAAGAAGAAGAACAGAGCCGGCCTTAGGCATATCAAACTCCGATTGGTTGGGGCTCGCACAACACTCAAAACATTTTTTAGAGAAGAAATAGCGAAATTTTGTGCCCAGTGTTGTTGTCTGAGTACACTTGGTTCTAAACAAATTACGTACTTTTATTATTTCGCTATTTTTTAAATTATTTTTCTAGATCATTTGAGGCCATCCAATTTACTTCACCTAGGGCCACCAGTTATCTAAGGCCGGCCCTGCAGAGGAATAGAACCCACTGTGTAGTCGCATGAGATCTAGTCCTAGTTTCCCATCTAACCACTGTGACTGAGCTGAAAGTGTCTGGTTCACGCCTTTATCAGACCTTGCCTTTTCTTCACTCTGTTTTCTTCGCTATCTTCTATTAAGAACTCATCTTGCGGTATTGTTAAGATAGGGATGTCTTCTATGTTTACGCCGTCACAGTAAACCTACATATAGGAACTTCACAGAATCTAAACTGAAAGTTTATAGATTTGAACTGAATACGAGAAGCTTAGAAACAGTGAAAGACAATATAAATCCCAAAGGATGTTTGACGGTTGTCGCCTCCGAGGGATGGGCCGCACTTCCTTTCAGCGACATTGCTTGAATATTGGATAGGCCTTTGGGTGTCCTGTTTCAAAATTTAACGCTAGAGCCAGAAAGAGAAGGAGAAATAAGGAAGGCATAAAGAGAGAGAGAGAGAGAAGAAAACGAGAGAGCTTCATAGTATCAGGGGTCCTGAGAGGAGAAAGTTGTGCTCAGATTATCATGTGTTGTGTTTAGCTGTAGATCTATTCTTTTTTTTTTCGTAGAAAATGCCAGACAGCTCAAGAACTCGTATGCCAGACAAAAAAAATAAATAATTAAAGCGCTCATATTTCTATACAAGTTTCAATTTTATCCAGCGAGTCTAATATTAATGATCCATATAGTGAAAAGAAATTAATTGCGATTTCTTAACATTTGAAATATGAAACAAAGAGACAAGAGAAGTTATACATTTAAATCAAAGTGCTTCATATTTGTTTTAACACAATAAATAAATAAATAATAATGCCGTCTAGCTTATCTTATCTTATTAAATACAGACGTTCGTTACTTCAAAAAAGAAGATGCTTACGTCCTACGGGAATCCCTAGGGGAATCTAGTCATGCATGTTAATCAATGACTTAAATTCTGCAAAGTCATTGGTTTTCCTGGCTGACTCAGGCAACCCGTTCCATGCTCTAATAGCACTAGGGAAGAAAGAGCATTTGTACAAATTCGTCCTAGCATATGGAACGAGGAATGTGTGTCATTCTTAGTATTTTATTAGGTTTTGTTCTAATATTTGAAAATTATGGTTGAGTCTTTTATGTATATATGCTTCTTTACATTTAAGACTTCCATCCTGAAGGCTTTCTAAATTTAGTGCTTTTACTAAAAGTGTTACTCTTGTCAAATCTGAAATCTATTAGTTTGTTATGAATCTCACTGCTCTATGCTTTGTTTGTTCCAGTTTCTTAATGTTTTCGAATCCCAAAACAGAGGATGCATATTCTATTATTGGCCTAACCAAAGTTAAATAACATTTTAGTTTTATGTTCTTATTTGTAGAAGTTTCTTGAAAAAAAAATGCTAAAACAGTTTTTCATCTATTATACCACCTAGGTATTTTGCGTTTTTAGTCTTTGTTACTGGTTTACCATGAATACGATAAGTAGTATTTAATTGGTATGGTTTATTTGTTACTCTTAATAACTGATATTTTTCCTGGGTGGAAAGACATGCTGCAATGTGATTCCAATTTCTGTAACTCATCTAATTCTCTTTGTAAAATTTCTGTATATTGAGTTATTTTTATTGTTTTATATATTATGCAATTGTCTGCAAATAATCTGACTTAAGTTCCTGAACTAATGCTATTTGATAAATCGTTTATGTAAATTAAAAATAATAATGGACCTAAGACTGTTCCTTGAGGTACACCTGAGTTTATTGTTATTGGTGTTGATTTAGAGCCATTTATTATTACAGTTTGTTCTCTCTCTATCAGGAAATCATGTATCCATTCATGCAATGAACCATCAATAACAAAATATTTTATTTTAAGCAAACTATGGTGGTGAACTTTGTCAAAAGCCTTGGAAAATCTAGTTAGCATCTATTTACTCACTATTATCTAAACCTTTTGAAAAATCATCAATTAGTCCTATTAGTTGTGTTTCACATGATCTATATTTCCTAAAGCCATGTTGGTATGGGGTGAGGGCATTATGTTTGTCTAAGTGGCTTATGATATATATTATGTGTTCTAGGATTTTACATGTGGCGCTGGTTAGAGATACTGGTCTGTAGTTTCCTGGGTCAGATTTTTCTCCTTTTTTAAATTGGGGGTGACGTTAGCTTCTTTCCAGTCCTTTGGTCAATCTGCCCTGGTTAAGAGATGCCTGAAAAAGTATTTTGAACACTGGTGCTAGCTCAATGCTTAGTTCTTTGAGTAATCAAGCCGGAATACCATCAGGTAAGATGCTCTATTCGGTTCTATGTACGTTAATAGTTTTTGGATTCCCCATTCTTTGTACTTCTATAACTCCTATGTTGTCTACTTGGTTCAAATTAAGTAATATGTCTTTGTCTCCTGGAGCTGAGAATGCTGATGCAAAGTATTTGTCAAGCATCTTATCTTTAGTTTCATTATCATTTTTGTTAAGTTATCTTCTCCTTTTAATGGTGCCATGTCACTTGTTTTTATTTTCTTTCACTTAACGTATGACCGACCATAGGTTTTTGTTGTTATCTTTAGATATTACATTGTTTATGTATTCACTCTGCAGCTGTCTGCTTACTTTTTGGGTTAGGTCTTTAGTTTTATAATATCCTTTTTTATAAACTCTTTCAGCCTTGTTTTTTTTAAAATGTTCTAAATAGGTTTTCGTTGTCGTTATAAAGTTTCTTTAATTTATTATTAAACCATCATTTATTCGTTTTGTTTAACACTATTTTTTCGGCATTTGATTTTCTATAATGTTTTTAATATAGCTTTTAAAGAAATACTAGACATCTTTAACTAGTTGATTAATGTCTTTTTCTGATAAGAAAAACAATAACATTTGAAATAATAATAAATAGGTTGTTGTTTTTTTTAAACTATCAAATTATTTTAAAATGATAAAATACTAAGAAAGACACAAAGGTAAAAGCACATGCACAAATTCATCTGGCTGACATAGGGCGGGTAACGAGTTGCCTGAATCGGACAAAGAAAACAAATGACCTAGCAGAGTAAGTCTCTAATTAATATGCACGACTAAAATGACGCATGGATTGGTGTTGGACGTAATTCTCTTTTGAAGGAATGTTTGTAGCTTAAAGGATAAAAAAAAACAAAATACAAAAAATCCTTTTAAAAAAAAGGTTATCTAATGGGGAAGAACTCCGCCCTTTTAAACTATGTCTATCAATATTGTACAAGCTATTTCCCTTTTGAAGGAATGTTTGTAGCTTAAAGGATAAAAAAAACAAAATACAAAAAATCCTTTAAAAAAAGGTTATCTAATGGGGAAGAACTCCGCCCTTTTAAACTATGTCTATCAATATTGTACAAGCTATTTCCCTTACATATCAAACAAAATAATTAATTACCAATAACTAATTGACTAATTGGGTATTTTTAAAAAATGGAATCATGTTTTTCTAGGTACAATATAAATAATTGTTTAAGGTTTCAACTTGATTGGAGAATGCGTGAGGGAGAACGCCTTGTTGGTATCACACCAAATATTTAATTAGCAGTAATTAATTGACTAATTTGTATGAAGTACACCGATGATTCATGTCTTGTCTGTACCAATCAATAATTTTGCGAAGTTTCAACTTAATCCGAGAGTGTGTGTAGGAGAAATAACATGTACAAAGTCACACTTTGTACAAGACAGACAGGATGACTTCATGTTGGCTTTGTAAAACTAACATGTACACACTTTGTACCAGACAGGCAGGATGGCTCTATGTTGGCTTTGTAAAAATAACATGTACACACTTTTTTACCAGACAGACAGGATGGCTCTGCGTGAGCTTTGTAAAAATAAGATGCGTGTCTTTAAACAGCTATGTGTATATTAAACAGTTATGATTTGAGACAAAAAAGTCTTTTTTTTGTGTGCCTTATACAATTACACTAAAAATAAGCTAACAAGTGTGTTTAAAAGAAAATGGGCACATAAAGAGATTTAAACTCAGACTTGAGCGTCTTTAAACTAAGAATATTGAGCATTGGGTCTCATGAGTCTTTTAATTTTAACAGGAGATAAATATTTATACCTTGAGAATAATAAATATAATAGTGTGCCCTCAAGATTTATTACTTAGGCATAACTTAGTGTGACATTAATGTTGTTGTTTTTAAGAAATGAGATTTGAAAGCTTCTCTTTAATTTTATGTCATAAATGGCAATGTCTTCGATTCCGAAGATTAAGGATGAGTGACGTGTTTCACATGACTACGCAAAACCCAGTTGCGACCTACATATTTTATCGCATCTCGTGCAAAGCCGTTGTCCGCTGGCAGTCTATTTAAGTTTTCTTTTCGTCTTCTGCGTCTGTCTTCAATAAGGGCTTTCCTTTTAGACCTCAAACGTTTTATGATATCAAAAAAAACAAAAACATTTAAAGACATAGTCAAGTGGTTATTAATCTTAATCGAGAAAAATCCAAATTAAGAAATGTAGTCAAATACTTACTTCAGCGATATCGATCTTCCCATCTTTGTTTTCGTCAAAGGCACTTAGTATCGATGCCTTGGCTTCCTTCAGAGCAGCTTGCGATACCACCTGGTTAGGGAAAAAAAAAGATTAAGAAACAGCAAAGTTGGAAAAAATAACACCACCAGATGTGTCCTCGTGGAGAGTTGGTGCAGGGCAGTGTGACATATCCAAAAAAACAAAATAAAAAACCAGCAGACGACATTGCAAATTACTCACCTAAACCAAACAGAGACGAATACTCCGTTTGACGCTTCATGGAATTCTTATCTCACTAGTTAAACCGTCAGCGTGAAATGCATATAACCAAGACCAATTTATAAACAATTGGTCTTGACATAACTTGGTGATGTCCGTGCAACATTCTACGTGGGTGAATGCTGTCACACTAAAATCTCCCTCCCCAAGCCTCCACTTAAAAATTAAATATTATGCAAAATGCAGGGACCCCCAAAGAGGTCAAGCCCTCCCCCCCCTGGGCCTCAGAACGATGGAAAACTCCTAACTACGCCCCTGCACACCTTTTTAATTAAGAAGTGTCAGAGGCAGTTTCTCTGAACTGAAATCGCCGATTTTTTTTGAGGCGATGCGGTCCCTGACATGTGTGTTGAAATGCTATACTCCAGGCCAAAAACAAGTTTGTGGAACAACGATTGGGCTTTTAGAGAGATGCACTCTTTTATTTTGTATTTTAATTACGTTTAGGGCAAATGTAAATTGTGTAAGGTAGGGTCTTGAAGGCCTTAGCGCAGGGGTTCTCAACCTGTGGGTCGCGACCCCATCGGGGGTCGATTGACGATTTGCCTGGGGGTCGCCTAAGACCATCGAAAAAATGGATTGTTATTGTCTACTCTTTTATTGCTGTGTGTGTGTAAGGGGGAGGGGTCGCAGCAAAGTGAGAAATTGTAAAAAGTGGTCGCCGAGCTTAAAAGGTTGAGAACCGCTGCCTTAGAGGGTGATTGATTGTAAGGATAAAATGACCTACTCAAAGATGATAATCCACCAAGACAAGACATAGCGATAAGCCGAGATGGTAATTTATGATGATAAAGCTCGATGATAATCTAAGTCGATAATCCATAATGAGTCATAAGTCGATATGATAAATCAAGATTATAAGTCAACAGGTCATAAAGATAAGACATGATGATAACTCAAAAGTATAACACATGATAATAAAAGTGATGATGATAAGCCATGATGATAATGTACGTTGATACGTTATTATAATAAACTTCGTTTAATAAGAAATAGGAAGCGCGGTGGCTGAGCGATAAAGCACTTGGCTTCCGAATCAGAGTCCCGGGTTCGAATCCTGCTGAAGACTGGGATTTTTAATTTCGGGATTTTTTCCATTAGTGAAGGGAAATTAAAGGCGGTTGGTCGTTGTGCTGGCCACATGACACCCTCGTTAACCTTGGGCCACAGAAACAGATTACCTTTACATCATCTGCCCTATAGATCGCAAGGTCTGAAAGATTAACTTTTCTACTTTAATCAGACATTGTTTACATTTCACAATAATTTTTTTCCAATGGCGTGAATTACCATAAAAATATATCCTTTGACAGAGTCTGGATAATTGTATTATTGGAATTCATGATTTGTATTTTTTCTAAGTATTAATTTGATGACACACTCGAGAGAATTTATCGCCTGTCTAGCACTCTCGCTAATGCAATGAAAACATGTGCAGACAACAATAAGAAAGATTTCAAGACATCAAGATTTACTCAATAAACTCAGTTGCACTATAAACAACTGTAATTAAATATATCTGACACAATGTCGCCAATATTTTTTTTTCATTCAGTGTAGTCCGTTTAATGGTAAGCTGCATTATAACATTGTTCACTTATAGTACAACAGGCGGAAAAACAATTAGACTACTAGTCGTGTGATATGCGCTCCGAACTGTCAAAAAGATAGTCCCGGGATCTAACCACTCTAACCACAATCCCCCTGCCGTCCTAGAGGAAGATTGGTCAAGACTCAGTGTCCGAAGAATCTGAAGGAAGATCTGAAACTTACAAGTTAAGTTAAAAACTCATTATTATCAAAGCAACTGTCCCGCTTATTCCGTTTAGCCCGTTAGTTGCACAGTTAAAGCTTACATGGGAGGTTTGTTCCAACTATGAAAATGCAAAGAAAAAAAAAGTTTACATGACTTTGTCTTGGTCATCAAAAACTTCGGAATTTTTTAATCTGTCATGAACAGAAATTTCTGCACAACAACAACCAAGACATTTTGACCTTTAATCATCTGAACCCAATCTACGAGGCTAGAAAATCGGTCTGAAACAGATTATACCATCATGTTTGTTTCGCGTAAATGGTTTAATTTCTGTGAAAATCATCCAAGGGAATTACTCTGGGATGAAGTTAATCACAATGATCCTTGTTTACATTCAGCTTCCAATAGTTCCGGTTTTCAATGTAATTTAAAAAGATAAACAGACAAGGAAAGAAGGGGAAACAAATAATTGTGCCATATACAATCCGTGGTGTAGCAACAATGGCACGATGGAGTTCATTTTGAACAGGCCCAAGTCAAATAAAACCCTACAAGTGCACTTTTTAAACATGGTCGTTACATACCTTCTAAGACCTTACTAGGGTGAAATGTCACGACAGTTTTACTTGTAAGAAGTCGTTACTGAATTCAGTGTAGTGACACTGCTGCTGCGGGCCTACTTCAGGCGTGGAATGAATGTAGTTCATCTCTTTAAATAAGATGAAAGCCTTGGCGTTGGCTATTGTCAGTAAATTGACGCCCACGTGCCAGTTCTTCCTTGACCATTATCACTTTTACATTGGAAATGTCTTTTTATAAATCTATCGATTGAGTGATCGTTACGGAATGACTTTGTTTTTGTTTGTTTGCCATATTCAATTTTCTAGTTTCTTGCAGGGAGAAGGGAAAGTCTTGCATTTTATCGTTGACCCTGGGTCCACGTGGACCTTACTACGCTCCTGCTAACCAAACCTTCTGAAAAATATAGGGAGGAAAAAAGGTAAAGACGAAAGTACTTCCTCCCTTTTGGGGGGGGGGGGGGGCGTTAGACTGAAAGTCTGCTGTTGTCAACTAAAAAATGAGCTTTAATGTCAGATTCACAAGATTCACAAATCTCTTTGGTAACTAGTTTTTGGGGAACTGTGAAGCCTTCTGGAGGGTCAACACATCAGACGCAAAGATACTCTCAAGCGCTCCATTAAGGAATGCAATATCAACTTTAACTGGGAAATGTTAAACCATGATCACTTGTTTTGGCGTTAAGCCGTGAGTGTTTCAAGCTACGAGAGAAAGAGGAAAGCCGCCAGCAAAAAAATAAGAGCAGCCAAAAAACCTTGAGCAAAAGTAGCAGAACTACACTAGACCCAACCAACTCGTGCCTGAGTCAATTCGGCTTTTTGTAGCGAAGATCGGACTTCATACGAGATCATACAAAATGAAAATTGTACTTTTCTTCTACCACCAAGATGATAATCTTATATGTTCGAGCTTTTTTTGTTTCTATTAGTAGACTTGGGTGTTCTTTTAAAATTGATGATTATTCCTAGCTCAAGCCTCCCACTGGGCGAAGAGGATTAAATAGCATGCAGGGTTCAAACCTGGGACCATCGAGACCACAGTCCAGAGCTCATACCACAGAGCAAGAGAGCCATTGTGGAAAATGTGACCACAGCGTAGAGCAGTGATGCCCAGCCCCAACCTAATTCGTTGTGCTGGCCATTTCAATTTCCAATACTCGTGTCGCAGGCCATACCACCGAATGGGTAAACCCGTCGATCTAGTACTTCCATAATGAATAAAATATTTGAGGTTTATTCCATTTTTTACTCACCTGAAAATGTCTTCATTTCTCTGCTTAAAATGTGAGCAATATTGTACCTAACTTTACCACCGAGTTATTTTCTTGAATCTTTTTGGTAAATATTCTCGTCAATCCTCCAATCTCTAGGTGTAGTTTAACAATCTTTTATTTGTGGCTCAAATCAAGAATGCGCAATAAATGTTTTGATAATGTCGTTTATATGTTGTTGTTTCAAAATAGTAATACTTGCTTTATACAACAAATATGTTGCCTTATTATCATATTACACACAAATACAAAAAACTGTTCACTTTTCCTAATAGATTCTACACTTAGAGTCCTAGTTCATAAACACCCAAAGGTCATGGTATTAATTAATTCATCAGAGAAAAAGTGAGGTCCCTAACATACATTTTTTAAAGGGAAATTTTCTACACTTTGTGCTGTCATCTCGGCGACCGGATAGAACCACATCGCAGGCCGGATCTGGCCCACGGACCGTATTTTGGGCATCACTGGCGTAGAGCATCAGATGTTTAGTCTCTGGTAGTTTTAGGTGATAACCAAGTTTGCTTTATTTGTGTGAGCATTGGGTTGATACATGTCTATATCTTTAGTATGTGTATAATATCCAGATAGAAAAATTAAGTCAATCTCGATTCAACACACGGGCTACGTTCATGAGATTATTGTTGTTTTCTGACATTCAGCTGCTTTTGTTATCTTTGTTATTATTTTGTTTGCTGTTGCTGTTCATTTGTACTTTTTATTTTTGAGGAAGAAAAAAAGGATGTTATTTTTATTTCGCTTTGTTATTCTAGTGGAAAATGTTTTGCTGCTTGCAACAACAGGACAAAAAGATGGATTGTGTGCCGATTCCTTTCAGACCTATTTGGAAAAAAAACAAAAACCTCTCCCCTTCGCAAATAAGTGAATGATAACCTTAATCTAAGTCTATTTCGATTCGCTGATCATTTGTCTAGACAAGCAGTCTGTCTACGTAACTTCCGGCTAGCAGATGTCATGGCGTTGTTATTGTATATGAACCAATTTCACGTAGGCTTTAGATTTAGTGGTAGAAAGTTCTTTTACAAAAATACAATTTCTATCTACACACATAAGTGTTATTATTATTTGCTTTACAGACAGAGCCGGCCTTAGGCCACTGCAACCCAATGCGGCCGCAGTGAGCCCCGCACTTTCATAGGTTCCGTGCTTATTGTAGGTGTAAATTATTAAATTAAACCATTATCACTTATATATAGTAACAGGGTTTCAGCGGCCTCTAATTTTCCAGGACCTCCTGGGAATCTCCTAAAACTATTAAATCTCCTGAAAACTCATAAAATCTCCTTAAAAAAATTGACAAATTGTCATTTTGAGGTGCCATTCCCACGCGCGATAAAAAAAAAACGGCATTGTAAATTTTCCTTAAATTTAAATTTATTCCAAAAACGAATGTATTTTGTAATACACAATCTTAATTTCGACATCATTCTTATCCCTTCCCAGACTAGGCCCGCGCAAGCCGTTTCGCATAGGACCCCGCAATAGTTAGGACCGGCCCTGTTTACAGATTGCTTCTTCATTTTGGAACGTCCCATTGGGGAATTGTTCAAATTCAGTCTGGTGTGAATGTACCTTTTGTTTTCTTATAGTTGTAATGTTTTATGTTTGGTATAATGCACAAATTGTAAGGAAATTTCCAAAAGGACAATAAAGATAAGTATTATTATTATTATCATTATTATTATTATCACAGCATTGATGCTCGTTGTTAACAGATTGATTTTTACAAAGCTTATATCAAGAAACTCTGTCTGTCTGCCTGTCTATCTGAGAAAAGCTTTGTATTTATTTAAAAATGTTTTTTTTTTTAATTTTGATTTGAGATATAAGTTACAATAAGGGGGACAAAGAAAAGAAAGCGATGTGTGGAAATGTGGGGTCAATAGAAAAAAAAATTGAAGAAAAAGTACTGCTTTTCTAAAGGGGGGGAGGGAATACTCCGTCCTTAAAACTATAACTATCAAGAATGTACAAGATATTTCCCTTATTATGGTTACTGATTCATTTCTTGTCTATTTGTGCAAAGTTTGCTTTTGATCCGTGAATGGCTGTGGGAGAAATAACGTGTACACACCTTTTTACCAGACAGACAGATAGGAGGTCAATGGAGACCAAAAGTCCTATTAGGCCTGGAAACTGACCCGTGACATTGCAACCTGTGGGCAGTGAAGACCAACCATTAGCTCGTTGACACGCACCAGGTCAGTATTCAGGCCTTCTATGACGATTGATCTAGGTCATAGTCGTCTTACGATTGAAAGCGGCCGATGAGAAATGAATTGTTTCAAAAAATAATTGTACTGTCTGTACAATCTCCTGACTACTGTGTTCTTTATCTTTAGTCTTTAAGACTAGTAAATGACGTCATAAGGTTTTCAAATCTTTAGTCTCAAACCAGGCTAGTAAATGACTTCATAGAAATGTAGAGAGTGTGTGCCCTCAATATAAAATGATTACTTGAAGTGGGATTCACTGGCGCTGCAGATGCGCCTCTTATTCCAGGACGCTCCCTACATAAATGTTTGTTTTACATGTTTCGGATGTTCCTTCAGAGTTGAAGATAGTTTGCTTCCTAGTCCAAACCTCCCGCAGGCCGACGAGGGATGGGAGCGGGCAGGGTTTAAACCCTCTACCGTCGATAAATCCGAACGACAGCCCAACGCGCAAACCGCTTTTAGGTCCAATTTACCTTAGCTTAAGGATAAAATATATGTTAAACCTTTTTAATTAGGTTCAAAATTAAGGTCGCTATTAAAGAGGGCCTAATTTTCCGGTGCCTAAATTTCCAGACACCCGCTTTACAAATGAACCACATGAAAATAGATCAGAATTTTTTTTTTTAAAGTTTGCATTGAAGAAATCTGTCACACGAGCCAAAAGAATTTTTTTCTTTTTGGATTTTATAAAAGGATAATTTGTTACGTAAGATATCATCTAACTTTTAAGTATACATTATAAAGTATTTTATATTGCTATTATATGATAGTCTTAGTTTATCATCCTCTTTTTTGAAGAACGTCTGTATTCACAAAACTTATATAAACATTTTATGGCTGTCTGTCAGTCTGTCTGTCTAGTAAAAAGTTTGTACACGTTATTTCTCCCACACCCATTCTCGGATCAAGTTCAAGATTTGCACAATTGTTCATTGGCACAGACAAAACATGAATTTAAAAAAAAAATTCATTGATTGTTGTGATTATTAATTTTGTTTTATAACAACAATGGAAATTAATCTTTCAGTATTGACAAATACGGCTAAATATATAGGGTATCGTCCCATTCAAAAAATAATTTATTGTACTTAAAAAAAACACCAATCTATTTAAAAACAAAAACCAATGAGTCAATTAATTATTGGTAATAACCTACATTATTGAGCAATACAGTTGTAAGTGGGGAGTTCATTCCCTTATACAGGTTTTGTTTTCTAATAATTCGTTCAAATAGCCCCATCCAAAGTATAAAGTGTGATATGTTCAGTGTAAGTTATATGTTTTGAATGTTTTAGAAATATTGATAAAATTTTGATGGCATTGAATCAGGTCAAATAAAAAAAAATAAAGATTCTCCTTTCAGACCTTGCAATCTATAAGGCAGATGATGTACAGGTCTTCTGTCTCTTTGGTCATCGGTTAACGAGGGTGTCATGTGACCAACACAACGACCAACCGCCTTTACTTTTCCTCAACAAATGTCAGGTACCCGTTAGAGCTCAGGTGAACATGAAATTAAAAATCTCAGTCTTCATCAAGAAACCCGGCTAAGAAGACAAGCGCTTTACCACTCAGCCACCGCTCCTCCAATACAGGCACAAGACAGATTGAGCCACGAGCTATATTATAAACAATATTACAACGGCAATGGGGTAACCTGCAAACCACTGACTAAAAAACGCAACTCAAAACTTTATGGCCATAAGTCATTGTCCTTAAGGCTCTCGTAGACCTTCCTTTAGGGAACAGTACCAGGAAAAAGAAGAAGCAGACAGAGAAAGCGATGGTAAGACAACATTAAGGAATAGACGGGCCTGTCGTTGAAAGAAATTCTCTTCATGTGAAAAATATATGAAAATTGCACGATACGTCAATGAATCTGATGTGTTGCCCCAACGATTCAATAGATCAACTAAAGGATAGGCAAAAACGTGCTAGGATTCTAAAAAAAAAAAAAGATTACAAAATCTACAAAACTTAATTAGAAAATACGTTTCAAGTAAAGAGAAAACAGACACATTTTCATGAAACTCTTTGTTCGTAATTGCTTCCCTTGAATCATAGTTTAAAAAAATAATTTAATATTGCTTAAAAATGTATAAACTTAATATAATCTTATTTAAGGCTGTCTATTTGGAGCCAGCAATGCACGAGAAAATCGGCGCTTCCGGTTGCACAGCTCATCGTAGTCTATTGTGAGCAAAAGCAAACACGAATAACCTAGTTTTGTTGTGGCTACATATGCAGATCATGTAATCAAGTTATAAAATACCCCGATCCAAGAGGAAATAATCAAAAGTTATAAATAGGATGAGGCATATATAAGATAAATTTACTTGTAACGTTTTGTCTTTGGACATCAAACTTTGATTATTGTAATAAGTATTTTGTGTATAAAACGATACCTACACAGCTTCATTAGCGATCTGATTCGAAATCTCTGGAACATGCGATGTAATATCTAGGTCACAGTGGGGTTTCCATGGAAACGTCTAGTTCTACTATCTTAACACATGTCTTCCAATATCCCAAACATATATTCATGCAATATATTTCCGGTTTTCTCAATTACAATCTCTCTCTATATATAATTCTCTTTGTGGCCCAACAATGCGGGACACCACGCAGAAGTCATGGAAAGATTACTACACCGCGGGTCGACTAGTAAAATATAAAGTAGAATACGTATAATAGATCTACAGTGAACGAGTAGTTTTTAAATTTATTACACAAGGTTTTTTGTTTAAGTGTGCAAGTGCAAGTTATTATGGATTGACCAATTAACATTCTTTTAATATGGTGATTAAGTATTTAAAAACCATATTAAATATTAAAGTTGTTACTATGCTTCATAAAATAAAATTTCTAAACAACTCACAATAACTCTGCCATAAAATAAAGTTTTCGTATACTGCCTTTAGGGACAAACACACACAAGAACTTATAGTTTTCGGGCTTCGTTGTACATACGATTAGTTGCAAGGGCTTGCGGTGTAGCCCATGAATTAACACAGTTTGTATTGTAAGTTACCATGGATTAACACAGTTTGTATTGTAAGTTACCATGGATTAACACAGTTTGTATTGTAAGTTACCATGGATTAACATAGTTTGTATTGTAAGTTACCATGGATTAACATAGTTTGTATTGTAAGTTACCATGGATTAGTAAAAGAGTAAGAATTAATGTCTAAAGTATCAGCCACAGTACTAGCGTTGCCTTATTGCTACAGACAGCTATTCCAATGGGATTGTTTCGAATCTCTGACCTACCTTTTTAAAAGTCACGTGGTTATGATCTTATACATGACAATAATGGCAATGTCTTCCTATGATAAGATGTAGATCTAGATCTAATACTAGCCTAGATCTAGTACATCTACTAAATAATCAAATCGCAACATATTTTTAACGCCCCCGTAAGGGGTAAAAGCCGCTATTAGGTTTGTGCTAAATGTACATCTGTCCGTCTGTCCGTCTGTCACACTCAGATCTCGAAAACTAGAAGAGATATGAAAAATATTATTTCATCATTAAATGCGGCTTGAAAAGTTTAGGTGCAACGGCTACTTTTGGTTTTCTAAAAGCAAACCGTTTAATTTATAAAATTAATTATGCAAGCGATTTTTTCATAAAAATACACCAATTCTAAAACAATTAGGTAAATGTAAGGGAGGCAATGTTACAATATGCTAACAAAGATAGGTAATCCATGTGTATTTTCAGTATCACTAAGTCAAATATATTTATAAAATGTACAGGAAATGTTTACAACAAATATAAATAATTGTTAAAGGTGTTTTTTCTGGTCAACTAGCTGCTAAAATTAAAAGAAAACATTTCTTTTGTTTATTAAGGCTAATAATGCACTTTGTATGTAAATATCACGCACATTTTTTAAAATGGACTTTTTATACAGCGACTTTCGTGCAGTAGCGTAACGTCGCAACATTGCCAGGCACTAAACCAATTGATTAAACTTTTTAAAAAAATAAGATTTTATTTATTTTTTGTTGAGTGCCCCCATCCGAATAAAATAAGACTATTTTTGTGTGTTTTGTCTGTTGGTCGGTCTATCCGTCACGATTAGATTAATATATAACACTGGAGGCTATTGTAAATCTGATTTAACCTTTAATTTTTCATTCAGAAATATTGCAATAGTTTTAAGCATCTATAATAGATTGTTCCGGATGTTTTGTTAAAAACAAATCAATGCCAATGAATATTTGTTTGCTCTTCTAAGTTATTGTAGATTTTATTTCCATGCTTAAACGTTGCAAGAAACACACGATCTTTAATATATTGTTCCGGCTTTTAAATGTAAATAGCATATAAATGCTAAATAAAAATATCTATACTGATTTATATTTCATTAACTATAAAGTTGTTCCGAATATTGTTTTATAAAAAATAAATTATGTCAAATGATTGTTTGAAATCGCATAATTCACTAATATTACACATATTCTTTGACACTACGTCACTATAGTTTATATATCAATATCAATTGTTCCGAATTTTAAATTTAAAACAACTTTATGTCAAATAATTTTTTTTTCAGAAACATCGACAATAGGTTATTCAGGATTTTAAAATAAGAAAGTAATTTACTAGAAACGATTATTGAAAATCAATTTTCTTGCCGAAACATAATAAAAGTTGTTTAATCGGTAAATAATGTTCCAGATTTTGTTTCGAAATCTTCGCCAAAAATTATCCGAATTTAATATGAAAAATCTAATAACTCTAATAAATGTTTGAAATCCCTCTTCTAATATTAAAACAAATAATTTTCTCATTTACGAAAATTGGTTGTTCCGGATTTTTTATGAAAAATAGTTGAACTCTATTTATGTAAAATCGCAAAGTATAGTGTGAAATAAAATCTCCATAAGGCTATTGTACATCTATTTTTCATAACAGACCATCCCACAAATTTAATTAACGGCATTTGATTAATCTGGAATTCTTATTTTCTCTCACTATAAATATATAATTATCAGGAACAATCTATTATAGAAACTTAAAACTAATGCGATGTTTCGGAAGGGAAATTAAATTTTAATCAGATTTTCAATAGCTTTTAGTCTTTTTATTTTCTCGCTATTAACATAACGGACAGACAGACTGACAGACAAAACAAAAAAAGCGTCTTTAATCCTTTATATATATATATGTTAAGTCTAACTAGCCCATCAAATGAAATGCTAAAAGAACAAACTCGATGCACCAATGTCTATGATGCCTCGAGAAGCTGCTCGTATAGATGACATTTTTTTGTCTAACTAGGACATGTGATGTAATGGAATTTTTTTCCTTTGACGTCATATGGAGTTAATTCTTTAAATGAAATGCTAAAAGAAATCATTCGGTGCACCAATGTCTATAAACCCTCAACAAGCTGCTCGTATAGATGATATTTTTTAGTGTAACTAGGCCGTGTGACGCAGCGGATTTTTTTCCTTTGACGTCATATGGAATAAATTCTTTAAATGCTAAAACAACTCGGTATAGTAATGTTTATTAAACCTCGTAATGTGACTCGCATTTTAAAAAGACATAATAGCTAGATTTAGATCTAATCTAGATTTTTTACACTAGATCTAGATTTTTTTTTACACTAGAACTAGATTTTTTACACTAGATCTAGATTTTTGTTCTTACACTACAGCTAGATTTTTAAAACTAGATTTAGATTTAAGTTCTAATTAAAATCATTATAGAATCTAGATTTAGAATTTCTTGGTTTAGTTTAGAATGTTTGTTCTTTTACATGTTTCGGATGTTCCTTCAGAGTTGTAGTCCAAACCTCCCGTAGGACGACGGGGGATGGGAGTGGGCAGGGTTTGAACCTGAGACCATCGATGAATCCAAACGACAGCCCAGCGCGCAAATCGCACTACCAGACAGCTATGATTTAGACTAGATCAAGATCTATAATTTTAATTTCTAGAATTAAAGTGTAGATTTTTATTTCTAAAGTCTAGATTGTCAATATGTCAATATTGCAATGTTATAAAATACTAAAACTAATCCACTATTTTAATATAGTAGATATAGATATTGTGACAAGAGAGACAATAAGGGTGGCTACCTTATTTTTTTATTAGAGTTAGTCCCCTTTATTACTTGATTTAAGTCCCTGTTAACTGTGTACAATGGCCACTTCCTCTTCAGTCTCTGAGCTGACCGCTATACATTATTGTGAACTAAATTTCCATAATGTTTATTTGATAGCTTTGATGTTCTGTTCTGACTGTGTTAATCAAGAGGAGTGTGCCACTTTATAGGACTGTACCTTTCACTAACGAGCTAAGTAGACTTTATTTATTTGTTGTTAATAAGTTGGTTGATGTGAATATTATGTCTACTTAGTCTCTTATCCTTTCCTGTACATGTTTTTTTTTAAAGACCAGATTTGGGTCGTAAAGTATGTAAAAGACAAACTTTTGTCTTGAGAAGAGACAGTTGTGTGTCTCATGGACTATTTTGTTTGTTGTTTGTTTTGAGCTGAGACACTATTGTGCCTCTGTGATGGCAGTTCTCTGATTGTGTTGAACTGAACCGGCCCTACAATTTTGATGTTTTCTTCATTATTTGACTTGCCTTTGTTGGCCCTTATGCCCATTTTCTTTTAATGATCTTTTTCTTTTGTTCCTTAATAAACTCTTAATTATAATTAAATAATAAGTAATGAAATCTCAAAGTTTTACTTGTATGTCTTAGTAAGTTATATATCTAGAGGTTATAATTAATAGCCTAGATAATATAATTTGGGACCACAAAGTACCACTGGACTAACCTGCCAGTACAGCAGAGGTCACTGGTCTTATGACCTATCCTAATTTTAGGTCACACATATTAAGAGTGCTAAATTAGTAGTTTAATATAGGTAGATTTACATCCTCATTCTAGTTCCATTTAGGCCTAAATGAAAATGCTCTATACCAAAAGATTATCTAAAATCGCTCTTCTGATATATTGTACATATGCGGTAGTTGTCATTCCGTAATGTGTAGGTATATTATCAATAGTAGGCTATTAGTTTGTAACCAGTTTGTCATTAGATTAAGAGCAATGCCTGGTCGTGCTGCTAGCGCGCAGGACTAATTATCTCTACGGTCTCGGTTTCATACCCTGCTCGATGCCATCCTCAGTTGACCAGCAAATATACGGATCCGACAGGGATCCGTCTCCCACGGGGGCCGCCTCTGAGTTTGTGTTACACAAACTCTCTTTGTAATCTTGTTTTATTACTTAAAGTTGTCTAGATCTAGACTATTTTCATATTCAAGTAATACTGAAATCAACGAGGCCCTTAATGTAAACATCACTACCACGTGACTTGGAACTACGGAACAAACCCCATTAAGCCGTTATAGCAGGATCATTCATTATAGAAGGACTCAACACTGACCTGCAACGTCACAACCTGTGGGCAGTTTAGACCAATAGCTTGTTGTCACGTCGCAGGTCAGTGTTCAGGCCTTCTATAACTTTTCTAAACAGTATATACAAGGCTTCAAATTCAGTGTAAATAATATTTAGAAACACAAGGGAAATTATAATGGCAATGTCTTTGATTCCGAAGATTAAGGACGAGTGCATTGTTTCACGTGACAACTCAAACCCAGTTGCGACATGCATATTTTCCCACATCTGATGCAGACTAAGTCGTTGTCCGCCGGCGGTCTTTTTAAGTTTTCTTTTCGACTTCTGGGTTTGTCTTCAATAAGATATTTTTTTTGGATCTCAAATGTGTGTCCCGCAGCCTTTCATGAAAGCTCTCCATCTGCTGCCAGCTACTTTCCTCTAAACCAGGGAGAGCTGAGGGCCCCTGAGTTGATCTTATAGCAATTACGGAGGCCACCTCTGTTACACCGTCCACCTTTTAAGCTCGCCAAAGAAGATCTCCTTTGGCATGCAATAGTCCCTCAAGCGGGATAATGATAGTTTAAGTAAGATAATAAGTTAATCTAAATAATACACGTCTAACTGTCACTAGTCTCTCATTCGTTCTTCCTACTTCTACTTTCACTTTCCTATTTAGAACCGTATAAGCTTACACTTCCTCGTGGTTACGTCAGAATCTATTCCACTTACGCAACCAAAGTATTCGTCAACTTGCACTCATGATTACATCAGAAACAAGCACACACTCACATATACAAACACACACACTCACACACTGTAACACTAGGCATAGTCAGTCTTTTTTAATTGTTAGTATTCTAGCGTAGGAGGATAACCAACTGTATAAATCATATACACCGTGCCACAGATGGAATGGAACTTATTGTATTTATTTGCTACACTTGTTCTCTCAAATTGATTCAAAACATATACAGTCAAGCTCTGGGGGGGGGGGGGGGGGGGTCGAGTCTGGCATTTTTGTAGGAAAGCAACAAAAAAAAGAGAGAAGGGAGGGAATCGCAGATATACAAGGGGAGGTAATTAACACGGTTTCTGCCTGATGTAGTCTCCCTTGGAGTCTAATCAAGCAGTTCAAATTACAGGCCCAACATTTTTACCATTAACCTCCCCCGCCCCCTTAACCATCCCATCGATCCCTAGATTTAGCTCTTTGGCTGAAGAGATACATACAACCCCCCCGGGGAATGAAGATTAGATATTTAAACTATCTGATCACTGAGACAGAAGAAAGATATATCATGAGATGTTTCCTTTTTTTTTTATTTAAATATACAACTCTTTTACATCTTTTTCACTTCTTGATACTTCTGATATTCGCTGTTTAAATTATTTTAATCATTAGTAACCAGTAACGCTTTATCATTAAACCAAATTGATACGATAAAGTTAACACTATTGCAGATTCCTTGGCCCACCAGGGAGGGCAATTTCCACCCACTGAATATGCTGTAAGTTTTCATCATGCTCTGGCTATAATTCAAAAAACAGAAATGGAAAAGTGGTTTGAGTGCTAGAACAAGTCCCAAAAAGCCCGTGGAGTCTGGGAGAGCATGACGCGTCCTGACCGCACTTCCCCGTGGTGGAGGCTGTTCAGGCCTTAGCAAGCTATTATAGCACTGTGCAGGAAAGGCACTGTCCTGTTGGCTCATATTTCTCACGACTATGGCCAAATTTTGATTCAAGGTGCCCCCGCTGCGGTGAAGAAGAGGAAACCGTGCCTCATATTCTGTTTGACTGCCCCAGACTTGCTGATCTCCGTCTCGACAGGTCTGGGAAACCAAAAATTCTCAACCTGCATGGTGACATGTATGCACTACGCAAAACAGCAGGGTTTCTATCCAGGGCTTTTGCAAGAGAGGATTTAAGTCTCTCAAGCCCTTTATTAAATGTAGTTTGATAATGATGATGATGATGATGATATAAAGTGTATTGTGTGTGTATAAAAGGATGCCTACATTGTTTCATCAGCAATCTGATACAGAATCTCTGGAAGATGCGATGTAATTTGTAGGTCACGGTGGGGTCTCTATTGAAACGTGTAGTTCTACGATCTTAATAAATCTTCGAACTAGGAAAATAATGTCTCCGAATATCCCAAGCAGATATTCATGCAATATGTTCCTGTATTTAGCAAGTCAACCCTGCCATTGAGTCTTTTAAAAATATGACACCTAAGTCTTGGCCAAGGGGTTTCGGACTTCCAGCCACACATCCAACAGAACTTTGTTTATATTACAATGGATATGAATGTTCAATATAAGTAAGAGAAGCTCACGTTACGAAATAGAATATATAAACACATTAATTGAAATAAAAGGGGATCTAATTCAAGAAAAACAAAAGTAACGCTTGGTAGCATTTCATTAATCCCGACCCCAACTGAGGATCAGGGCTGATATTTGTAAGAAAAAAATATAGCTATTTTATTTTTGTGTGCCATGTGTGACAAAATAAGTAGGTCACTGTTGGGTCAGCGAATTGATAAAAAATTACACTTCTTGATCTTCCGACTCCAAAACCATCGCTTTATTATTCTACATAGTTGTATTTTGTTTGCATTTTTTTCATTTAAAAGAAAACAAAATTAATATAGCATTCTTTCCATTTACAGTTTACTGGGAAAACAGAAAAGCTAAACAAGAAAATATTAAAAAATACTTTAAAATAAAAATAAAAAACTTATATTATGCATAGTTGTATATATTAGTTTGGATCAGTCATGTAATTAAATTTGTAATAGATCTAGACTAACATAAAAAACAACAACTTTTTTATTAAAAAAAAAAGAAGAAGAAGGGGGAATAACCTAAAATCGAACTCATGGCTCAAGCCTCCTCAAGCCAACATTTTAACCACTCTGCTAGTTAAGTTCTTATGAACATAGAAGATTATATAGTTATGTATTGTTTCTATAGTCTCGTCGTATTTTCATGTCTGTGTTCACTAAGACTCAGACGTCGACCTATAAAGGGGACTTCAGTTTATACCACTACTTCAGTCAAGTACAGTTTTGTTCCCCTTGTTTGAGATACCAAACACAAACATTAATTACCAATAATTAATTAACTATTTGTTGTTGTTTTATTCATTCCCGTGTTACTGTGCAAAGAAATAACTGCAAATTTTCAGCTTGATCCGAGAGTAGGTGTCGGAGACATAACGTGCAGAAACTTTTTTACTAGACAGACAAAACAGACAGACAGAGTGAGTTGCTATAAGCTTTGTAATATAAAAAAGTAGCAAAAACAAACGGAAAAAAACACCTTTTTAAGCTCTTAAAGGAATCATTTAGCAAAACACAATGAAGTCCTTTAATGTCCTGAGCAGGACATGGAGAGAAAAGAAAGATAGATGGAAAGGATGAGACACTTCGTTGATACTTCCATGGGGAAATAAAACAACAACAGAGTCGAGAAAACGTGTGTCCACAGAGGACAGAAATAGATTAAAAGAGGACGAGAAGATGAGAGGGCGAAAGAGTGTGGGAGAAATGAGGGAGAGAGAGAGAGAAAGTGAGAGAGAAAGTAAAAGAAAGGGAGAGAGAGAAAGTGTGTGTGTGTGCGTGAGAGCTAGAGAAATGTGTGTGAGAAAGAAAGTGTGTGTGTGGGAGAGAGAGAGAGAGAGAAAGTGTGTTTGAGACAGAGAGAGAAAGTGTGTGTGTTTGTGTGTGTGGGGGAAAGAGAGACAGTGTGTTTGAGACAGAGCGAGAAAGTGTGTGTGACGGAGAGAGAAAGTGTGTGTGTCAGAGAGAGAAAGTGTGTGTGTGTGACAGAGAGAGAAAGTGTGTGTGTGGGAGAGAAAGAGTGTGTGTTTGAGACAGAGCGAGAAAGTGTGTGTGTCAGAGAGAGAAAGTGTGTGTGTGTGTGTGTGAAAGAGAGAGAGTGTGAGATAAAAGGGGAGGAGAAAGTTTCTCAAACAAGAAACCTGAAATCCACCCATTAGACAAACACTAATCATCTAACGCTTGGGTCATCGGTCAGCCTTACCTCTGGCCCGACATCCTGGGTATTGACACTGGTCACTAGCTCATACAGGAACTGGTCAAGCTCAGAGCCCTCGATGTAACCATTGCCTGGAAAAAGAGAAAGGGCAAAGACAGGTCACTAAATTAGTTTTATTGATTGGTCTGCACTGGATACTTAAATTACCTAGCTAAACATTCCGACAGACAATCTTGACAGAAGTAGAATCATTGGTAGAGCTAACCACACACTTATACACACACATCAGTACACACACTTACAGAGGCGGTGACACTCATTAAACTACTTTAACTAGCCTAATGAAAGAAAAGTTGTGTAGATAGCAGAAGGAAGGAGGAAGGGATGAAATATCACAATTTTGTGGAGGTCCTCTTTTGTTTTCAAAGAATAGAAATATCTTTTTGATCTGAAAACATCCTAAACAAAATAAAGTCCAGGAAATATAACAATGCTTGCGCTAGAATAACTATTGAAAGACAAGAACGTCTGTAATTTATAAGTTATATAGGAGGAATGGTTTATTACAAAGAGAATACAACGTCAAGCTAATGTGCACTTCTGATAGGCGTGGATTTGTCGTAAAATGTTTAATTGTTAGTTTTTAAAAAAATGAAAAAATAGCTGGACAGCAGCAGGATGACTGCTGGAACCCGAGATCATCGAAATCTCAGTTCAGAGCGCATACCACACGACAAGGCAGCCAAAAAAAGTCCTCAAGCACTAGACTGAAACTTGCAGACTATCCATTGGCGTAGCTAGGATATGTGATAACCCTTGCTGGCCGCATCACCCGCAAATTGCTAGCTACGATTCTGAGACAATCTTATTTTATGACATGCTTACGTGTAATTGCGGTTTTCAGCGAAACTCGACAATGTGCGTCGGAATGAAATCTCAGGTTTCAGTTTCATGTGTCTGTTCTGTCAATGTTTCTAGTTTTTTTACTGCCGGCAGCTTCGTCTGATATGACAACGTCTGCGAGCCAAACCCAACCCTTCCACAACAGACAGTAAAATGAGTAGGCTAGAGCCGAGTCGCGCGCCTATGTCTGTGTGTGTAATTTAAAGGGGGATGAGTATTAGTTACCTTCCAGTGTAAGTGTGGCTGTGCGTGTGTGGTTATGTCTGTGGCTGTGTATGTGCGTATGATTTAATGAAAAATGAGTGTTAGTTCCCTATCAAAGTAAGTGGGGCAGGTGTGTGTATGTGTGTCTGTGTGTATGGCTGTGTTATTGGGATGTCTGTGACTATGTGTGTATGCGTAATTTAGTGGAAGATGACTTCCCTATCAATGTAAGTGGCGCATGTGGCTGAGATTTATGAACTCCTTGGGGACCTCGTCCCATATGCTAGGACAAATTTGTACAAATACTCCTTCTTCCCTAGTGCTATTAGAGCATGGAATGGGTTGCCTGAGCTAGCCAGGAAAACCAGTGACTTGGCAGAATTTAAGTCATTGGTTAATATGCATGACTAAATGCATGACGTGTTGGACGTAATCATCTTCTTTTTTGAAGTAACGTCTGTTTAATATAAGATAAGATAAGACCTTTTTGAAGCTTCGATATAGTACAAGAATCTCACTGATACAGTCTCTTATAAATCACCTATTATCAAATATCCACAAAGTAAAATAAGATTGATCCAGATAGTACTGAGCGAGATCTAGTAGCATTAGTCAAGCCATACAAAAACTAATGTTACCTTGCATAGCCCAGTAGAAGATGTCTTATTTTTCATGTCTAGAGAACATTAGAATCATATTACTATGCAGAAGGAGTAAAGAATTGCAAGGATTGCTTCATGTGAGAACCACCGCAACATGCAAGACGATATTTTGGCGTTATTGGAGTTATTATGTGCAATCTGTATGCTTTTTTTCCCGAGTGTAGCACGGATTAAGTCAATTGATATTCTGGATAATCATTGCGGTCTAAATAAATGCACATTTGCATATATAATTGCATCACTAAATACCAACATGTTTTTTTTTTGTTTTTTTTTGTCATTTGAAAAATACAGCGATTTTATGGACAGTCCTAACCAGGGCACGGCTAAGAGCTGCGCCTGGGAGGACATTCTAGAAGCAATGCAAAAAACGGAATAGGTGACTCGATTATGGAGTTTGATCGTTCGCAGTTCTGCATAGGGGCCCGCCAATATTATCGTCAAGTCTACAGTAGTAAAGCCCTCTTGCGTATACAAAGAATCCTCAGGACCTAACAGATGTTTGGTTATTGTGTTCATGTGTACTCTTTAGGTTTCCGATCTTTTATTACAGCGTCCTGTTAAAAAAAGGTACTAGAAAGGACTGGCTGTGAACGCGACATTAAAAAGTTTAAAAGTGACGTAATCTTCATAGTAGTGCAACTAGTTCCTCCTTTCAGACCTTGTGGTCTATAGGGCAGATGATATAAAGTTCATCTGTTTTTGTGGCCTACGGTTAACGAGGGTGTCAGCACAACGACCAACCGCCTTTACTTTTCCCCAACTAATGTCAGGTACCCATTAGAGCTGAGTGGACTCAGAGGCGCCCAAAGATTCCAAAGTTAAAAATCCCAGTCTTCACCAAAATTCGAACCCGGCACCCCCGGTTCGGAAGCCAATTGCTTTACCGCTCAGCCACCGCGCCTCCCCTGGTCTAAATGATGTCTTATAATTGATCTAATTTTTTGAAAGGCTCAATCTTTTTTTTTTAAAGGAAACCTCAGAATTTGCGCTATTCAATTTTAGCTTTATCATCATAGGAATCCTTGGGCCTTAAGCCTCTTTTCTGTGCATCTCTTAGTCGAATTCTTAATAGTGTATGTAATATTATTAATTAGTTCAGGAAAATGACACTTATAACATTATTATTTGTTTTAAATTAGGTCTTACTTATAATGCATACTAATTAGCTTTTTCTTTAAAAAAAACTGCTTGCATAACTGATTTTAAAAATTAGATTTTTCGCTTTCAGAAAAAAAAAGTAGCCGCTGCATCAGAACTTTAATGGTCTAAAATATTGTGATTTCCGATTTTCAATATCTTTTTTAGTTTACGAGATCTAAACGGGACGGACGGACAGACGGACAGACGAACAGACATTTCACACAAAACTAATAGTGCCTTTTCCCCTTTCGGGGGCCCCTAAAAAAGCTATCATTTTGGTGCTTCCGGTGTAAAAAATATAACCAATTTATGTTTTTTCAAAGGTATTTGATAATTTGTGTTCGCAAAAATTACATTTTCTGAGCTCTTCTCTCTATAGAACAAATAAATTGGAATATGGAAAATCTATTACAATTTAACTCTATGACTTAAATTTAAATTCAAAAACCAATGGGCAACTAATTAGCGGAAATATAGGATATTTGATAGGAAGATCAACTGTCAGGCATTGAGATAGTGTTGCAATTTGAGCTCAATTCTTTTTTATTTTAGTTGGCATCAGCAACGTTCAATTGAGTGTCCTTGACATTGCTCAGTTTATCGCAAAAAATCCATAACAGTGCTGAAAAATTTACATACATGTGTATATGGTTATCAAACTACGGGTACTTAGCAATGTTATATATACCTTATCAACACTTCTGTGTTTTGCACACCGTGTACACCCGAAATTCCGTTTTGAAAATTCCCAACAATGATTTCTTTCTGAACATCAATTAGATGTCAAGTTTTTTTTTTTTTTTTTTTTTAATCTTACAAGGTGCCCTAGAAATAAATATAAGACTGGATGTTATTTTTTCTTTTGTTAATAATTAAACGTTACAAAAGAACCAGACGTGAGACTCCCTGGCATGACTTTTCAATTGATATCGTGTAATATGAAATCACGTGAATGAGTTGAATGGAGTGGACGGCTGAGTCCGAGGTTGAAACCAGGACAGGGAGAGAACAAAACTGATTAGATTACCAAAGCAGGAAATGGAGGAGACATATTGAATGTCTGGACGTGGGCGAAGACAATGGGTGTTAGACAAAAATGGACATGAATAGAATTACTCGGACTCACAGGCGAAGCAGGGTTTCCTTTGGCCCGGGTTCAGGCATCCCGCGCTGGGCCCTCTCCGGTAAGTTGAGTGTAACTGAATACAAAGTAAGTCACACTGTATGTCAAGTGAGAATACATTTCCAAGGCAAAAATACACATAAGACAGACATAAGACAGACAACACTAAGTACACATGTTGCTTATAGGGTAAACGCTAACGAGGTCATATGAAAAGTCCATGTCATTGGTCAATCATTTAAGTTACTAAACTTACTAAGATATCTAGTCTGTAGCATTTTATGACTCGGGATATAGCGTTTTCCCTTTGCAACTTCTTGTGTGACCAAAGAGGCCAATCCCTGATACACAGATGCGGTCGTTGGCTGGGTATCTGTAATCACCGGAAGCAGTTTCACTTTCACCCTTCTTTCTACTTCTGGTGTGTACGCCATCTGCTATCCAGGACCCTTTCTTTATCCTCGCTCTCCATATGGATCTATCCAGTGACTCTTCTTCCCAGTCGCTGGTGTCGATGTTGAAGAGCTTCATATCGCGCTTGCATATATCAGTATACCTTAAAAGTTGATGACCAGCCTTCTATTAGACCACCATACAGAATGTCTTGAGGGAGTTGTCCTGTGTGGCATTCTGTGAACATGATAAACCAGCCAAGAAGTCTGCTACTGATAAAAGTGTCCTGGCACAAATAACTGGATTGAGGGCTATTTTTACAAAGCTTATATCAACTCACTCTGTCTGTCTGGTAAAAAATTGGACCACGTTAATGGACCTCATTCACCAATCGTAAAGAAACACATTTAGCCACGTTATAATATTGATAAAACAATGAAAAATATGTATCACGTGACAGCCACTATGGATTACAAAATTTGTTTAGAAGATATATAGAATCACGTGGCTAAATGTTGTTTGTTTACGATTGGTGAATGAGGTCCATTGTTCCCATATCCATTCTCGGATCAAGTTGAAACTTTCCGCAATTATTAATTGTACCTAACAAAACATGAATCCATTTTTTAAAAAAGTAACCAATAAGTCAGTTAATTACTGGTAATTAATTATTGTGTTTTATAGCAACAAGGGAAAGTAATCCTTCAGTACTAACATATATCAGGGGTTTTGTCGCTTCAGCTAATTAAGTTATTTTTCCCCACTCATTCTGGGATCAAGTTGAAACTTCGTCAATTATTTTTAGGTTCCTAAAAAATAATATAATAATAATAATTAATTAAGTAATTAGACAATTAATAATTGGTAATTCATTACTTTGGTATTAAAAAAGTTTTTTAAAAAATTCTAAATTTGTATAGATCGCATCAGAAAAGAAGAGATTAGAGACAGGATTACCACAGCGATTGGACCCCAAGATAACCTGCCAACTAGTGTACAAAAAAAAACGCAAACTAGAACTCTATGGCCATATTACAAGGTCTTCGGGGCTCACAAACACCTTCCTTCAGGGAACAGTAGTAGGAAAAAGAAGATGAGGCAGATAGAGAAAGCGATGAAAACACAACATAAAAGAATGGAAGGGCCTACCATTGAAAGAGGTTCTATCTAAAGCAAAAACAAAGAGAAATGAAGAAAGACGGCCGAACAAAACGTTGTGGTGCCCCTACGGCCCTAAAGACTAAAGGATAGTTTAAGGTGTAAATGTGGAGTTCTCCCCTTTAGATTAGCCTCGTGTTTTATGTAATTTTTTTTTAGTTTTCTTTTTAAAAAGCCTATATTGACTAAGTGTCTCGTACAATTTTTAATTTATTTCTCCCATTGCAAACTCTCGGGTCAAGTTGAAACCTAGCATAACTATTTATTGTTCGTAAAAAAAAAAAATATGAATGTATCCAAAAATTAACCAATTAATGAATGTGAATAATAAAAGGAAATGCATTTTACAATACTGATTGATATAGCTATTGACTATATTGGTTCCCATAGTTCACCTGTTAGTTGTTATTATTTGAGTAAGTGAAGTTATTAAGAGAGAGTGAACAATTTTTCTTCAATAGAAGAGTTACATTGCCAGAAAAACACAAAAGACAAAACCGTAAGTTCCAAGTTTTCACGACAATTAAGGTAAACATCGTCAAGAGATGGTTCAAACTTGACGAGCATTACATTGTTTTCTTATTGATATAGAACAGGGGTGGGCAACATTTTTATACCGCGGGCAGCATTTTAAAAAAAAATTGGGGACTGGAGGGCCCCATAAATATAGATTTTTTATTCTTTTTTTTTTCCACTCCAGATTGGGGAATTACAACAAGAGTTAACAATTTCTTGAACTATTTTTACGAATGATTTTTTTTTTAATTTTACTATTGTCTGTTTACATTCCAACATAATATGACAAAATTGCATCACAAATGTAGAGTAGTACTTATTATGAAGTATATAACTGTTTACTCTCCATCATAATGTTCCAGAAACGTCAAACTAGCTTACTAGTTATTGTTTTTCATGCGACTTGTGATACAGTCAATCAGCATTGACCTGTTCTAACACTTGATAATTTTGAGAAAAAAAACAACAAATAGCTTGATGAATGTTGTTCCAAATAATGTGTAAGGATAGCAGCGAAAATTTTTAAGTGCGGATTTACAGGTAAAAAACCTAGTTACTCTATTTCATCTTTAAAATGAAAAAAATATCTATCTCGTGCGAGATACCCTAAATTTGCCCTAAGGCAGCATAAGGTCAGAGGAACATTAATATCCCAATGTCGTTGAAAAGTAGATAATTGATATTAGAAAGAATTTAAATGTACTGTCTACTCATACAAATAATTCATGTATCTAAACTAGTGAACACATTCCGTAATATTAAAATAAAACAATTTAATTGTACATCTTTGTTATAAGCGCAAAGGGCCTTTATTCACTGACTGACATTATCACTAAAATACGAACATTTAACCAGTTACTATTTATGTGTGTCTAAAACAATTAAGCACCTTGCACGATCGAACCTGCAGTGTAATGTTAGACATGTTACGTGGCAAACTGCCGACGGGTTGCGACGTCGCAGGTCAGTGCTGAGGCCTTCTATAACGATTGGTCTCAGTTTGGGCCTCTATTGGTCGTGGGCCCGGGCTCAATGAACCCCTTCGCGTCATGGTATATAGGCCACTGCTCGGGTTACAGCTGAGCATAGTAAATAGATATTGGATCATAGTCTGTCTGTTCACATAAAGTTATGAGGTTGGACATTGTGCTGGAAACTTAACACCCATAGTGACCTTTAGCAACAGAGATAAAATTATTATAACTTTACCCTGCCCGGATTTCACTGACCTAAACATCGACATGAAACAATTCCATTGACACAAAAAAGCAACGCGTAATATTTGCATGAATGTTATGAAAGAGTAAGATACTACTTACTGTTCGACATCGGCTCAACAATTGCGGGGCCTTATGCGAAACGGATCGCGCGAGCCCCAGTCAAAAGCAATAGCAAGCATTGCCAAATTGTTCAATCTATCTTCGTTAATTGTTACCTCAAGTTATTGAAAGAGACCCCAATATAACAATTTTGACTATTTTTCAGGAGATTTTTATGATCTCACTTCATTTCCATACGCCCGTGAAAAATCAGGAGGCCGCGGGAACCATGTAATATAAGTTATAATGGTTTAATTTAAGAATATACACCTAGAATTAGCTGCAGGGCCTATGAAAGTGCGGGGCCCACTGCGGCCGCATAGATTGAAGGGGCCTAAAACCGGCCCTGTCTTCGAACACCTATCTCTTATAGGGGATTACAGCATGTTGAAGGCTACTTTTTTTTTCGTCAACCTTAATTAAGGATGAAGTAAAAATCGGTGCCCCCTCGTTTCAAACACCAACTCATTTGTCATTTAGCCCTCACTGGCTCTGCGAAAGAGCTCACAGCTCAGCAGCAATAAAGCTGGCTAGAAGAAGAAGCCCTCACTGGCTAAGATGAAATCAACAGGCAGGAAATGGCTTCTGACAGACAGTTGGATACCTATTAGAAAGATAATACATTGGAGACCCAATGAAACGGTCTTGTCGAAGACAGGCGTCTAAGAGAGAACTTGAAGAGATCTTCTCGTATCTGAGTCTTCTCCACCACGTGCAGTACTCATCCTTAATCCTTGGAATCGAATACAATGGTTTACCATAATCTTTCAAAGTGTAAATGTAATCGAACATCAAGAGGGAGACTATAAAGTCGATTATCGGTTTGCTTATATTTTCATGTTTTCTTCAGTATCAGTAACCATAACTGACGCCAAGAGCCATGATTAAGAAGTTCCAAGGGCTCCACAACAAACTTCTGCATAAATAATGCCGTAGTGACTAGATGAAAGGGATGACGTCATTGACAGTCTATTGTGTGTGTGTGTGTGTGTTTCGGCCAGTCAAATTGTTTATGGGATCATCGTAAGGTCCTGTCCTTCTACAGGCTGTCACCTTTTAATTGCTAGCGACAAAAGTTGCTGAAGTGTTGTAGCACCTAAAAATGTCTCCAGCCAGGGTTTTAGGCGCCGTCTGGTGGCCATTTTAATGGCGACACACCACACGGTTTATGTTCGGTAACAGCCCTGTGTGTGCGTGTGTGTGTCGCGCATGGTCTATTTGTCGATAATATCAAAGGGGGCTGAGCTTTTTGCTTTTTCTGAGTGTTATGCGGTTGTCGGAGGTGTGGTGGTTGAACGGTAAAGCGTTTGGCTTCCGAACCGGGGATCCCAGGTTCGAATCCTGAGGAAGACTGGGATTTGTAATTTCGGAATCTTTGTGCACCTCTGAATCCACCCAGCTCTAGTGGGTACCTGACATTCGTTGGGGAAAAGTAAAGACGGTTGATCGTGCTGGCCACATGACACCCTCGTTAACCGTAGGCCACAGACACATATGACCTTTACATTATCTGCCCTACAGACTACAAAGGTCTTAAAAGGGAACTTATGCGGTTTTCACCTTCCTAAATGCAAGTTCCTTGAGTCTCGGTTGTATAGATGTACATTTGTATCCTACAACTTTCCGCGCAAGCCCGCTTGTTGCTACAAGTTTCATAAGTAAATCATTAAGTTTGAAATTCTTGGCGTAGTGATATATATATATACTTGGTGCTTTTGTTTGGTGTCCCAGGCTCTCTACAGAAATCAAGTTTCGTTACGTCGTAGGATAGCTACAAATCACAAAGCTACAAATCACGTGACATTAATATTACATTGGTGATTTTCCCATTTGAAAAGTAGGAGATGTCTATTATGGTAAAATATATTGTCCGGATTGTATATCTCTACTCCATAACACTATAGAAAGCGCAGTACGATATGAACTATTCTGTTGAGCTAAAGTTGTCTTAAAGCTTGTTGGAAAAGGAATGACTACCCTGTCATTAGTTGCTCAGCAAGTTAAATCATAATCTTGATTTATGTTTCTAATCATGTTCTCCTATTGCTGTCCCTTTTCTTTTCATCTCTCTCTCTCTCTCTCTCTCTTTTCTTTACTTTTCCTCGCTATCTTTATTTATTTTTCTATATCTTTTTAAAAATATTTCTTTCTTTTTAATTCCTCTTTCTCTTTCTCTCTCTCTCTCTCTCTCTCTCTATCGCTCTCTATCTTTCTTTCTTCTCTTTTTTATCTTTCTCTATTTCTCTCTGTGTAATTCTCTTTTTTTTTCATTCTTTCTTTCTCTCAAACTCTCTTTGTCTCTCGCTCTGTCTTTCTCTCTTATTTAATTCCCTTTTTCTCCCATCTCGCAGCTGATCTTTGTAGACGAAGCAGTCCGTTCAGTTCCAGGTCTAATTGTATTTCTCTCAACCAGTCAGCTAAGTGGTTCGTCACTTCCTTCAGTCGGACTAAAGCACCATTTGAATTTACGTTCTGGTTAGCGAAGTGGCAAGGGCTGAGATGGAGAGAGAGAGAGAGAGAAAGAGAGAGAGAGAGAGGGAGGGAGGGAGAGAGAGAGAGACGAAAAGGTGGGAGCTGCCATTGCCGGAAGTGAGGACGATTTCCGGATACGTCCTTTCTTTATACGCATGCGCATGACGAGAGGATGCACAGCAATATTAGCCAAAGGCGTAACATTTTTTTTCTCTCAAAGTTTTAAATTATTGAGATTTAAACGACGGGACTTAGAATCGATTAAGACAGCCGGTTATGGTAAGAAAATTAAAGGAAAACTTTGTTGATGAGTTTTAAAAATCTCGACGTAAATATCCAGAACTTTAAAAAATATTGACCATCGATCACATTTTTAGAACTGAAGAAAATGATTTCTCCTTATTTGCTAACCTAAGTTTTCCTTCATTGAACAGTACCAGGAAAGAGAAGAAGAGGTAGACAGAAAAAGCGAAAGGAGGACAACATAAAAGAATGGGCGGGCCTACTACTGAAAGAGGTTCTAACTAAGGCGAAAAACAGAGAGGAATGGAGAAAGACGATCGACGAATCTTGCAAGGTACCCAAACGGTCCAACAGACTAGGGATAGGTAAAGGTAAAAAGTATAACAAGGAAGTCTAACATTTAGGATTAAAAATACTTTGAGCCTACTCTGATATATTCCTTACTTAATGTAATTTTTTTTTCTTTGCCTCACGAAATAAGATTTTGCTAGCTAAATATAGTGATGTGATACTTACCTGTTAAATGCGCAGCATAGTGTGAATGTGGAATGGTGCGAATGTGTGTTGAAAGGGGAAGATAGAGGAGGATTAGAAATGGAGTAATGTATTATTATTAACATATAATTATTTGTTAAATCAAAGGTTAAAGTCCTCCTAATATACTATATGAGTCTGTTTGGTGTATGATTTAGAGTCTCGTCTGCTTGTAACAAGTGGCGCCCAGAGTCTCATCTGCTTGTAACAAAACTTCTTTTCTCCACAGCAAGCTATCCCCATGTCTGCTCTGACCAGTGGTCATCAACTTGTTGTCGTATACTTTAAGATAGCTCTAAGATGAGATGGACATTTGTATAAGATAGCGCTAAGATGAGATGGACATTAGTATTGGATAAATTACCGCATGCGTGTGTCTGGGGAAATTAAAATAAGGGAATTTTATATTAACACCAGCGCCCCGTAGAATCAGTTATATTCAGATTCACCTGGAACGCACGACCGCCCTCCACACACGCGCACATCGCGCGGTCTCTTACATTTCTTTAAGCATGACGAATGGGTTGTGGGAGCTCTTAAAGGATAAACCCATCCCAGAGATCACGTCAATCGCAGGCCGGTGGTCCGTCGGTCAACGACGTTACAAACGAAAAGTGGTCAGTTTCGTCAATAGTAGTGACCAGCAGTGGACAGGGA